>VZTL01006662.1:12814-35699 GCA_013400535.1 Scopus umbretta | reverse complement strand
AAAAAACAAAACAAAACCAACACTCTGATTGCTCAGCACATTCCTCCCTGTTTTCCTTGTCAGGTTCTCTGGAGGAAGCATATTGTAACCACACTCACAGAAATTCCATTTTGGTTGCAAGACCTTTGCCCACTCCGGAGAAAGCTACACCAGCATTGGAGTAAAGTTACATCCAGAACTGTAAGAGAAGTAAAATATCCAGGAACACTCTTCTTTCTAAAAGCATCTGTAAGAATGGAAGTCAGCGTCCCCTAAGGTTTGGATCTTGTTGCAAAACTTCTGTTGCAGTTTCCAAAGCTCGGTCTGCAAGGCCCTGTCTGACTGTTGCAAATCTGGGAGATTACATGTGTTTAAAGATTTTCCTTAAGAAAAACTACACCATTAACGCATCTTCCCCAACAGGAACACTTACTAGCTAAAAGAAGTTTCTTCAAAAATAATAGTTTTCAGGAAACCCCACAAGTGAAAGGCAAGTTGTCTGAAAATACGTGCCTAGTCCAAATTATTAGGGAACCAAAAATTCCTTATTCCCTTGAACAGGAATCTCCATCAGCCTGACCACTGGTCAGATGCAGCAGGTCCACCTTCTGATTCAGGAATCCAGGAATTTGCAGGATTAATAAAGTAATTCTGAGGTTTTTAGGTCACTAGCCTTTATCTGGCCTACTCTGGGAATGACTAGAAAGCATTATAATCACTGAAAGTGATTTTGTGTTCACATTGATGTCTGTGGTGGGTTTATACAACTTGAATGGAGTAAGGGTTTTTTATGGAAAATGGTGATGGTCTTACTTCATTATCTGGAAAAGGCAGACAGCTCCAACATGAAGAAATCAAGCCATACAAGACATCTGTTCATAGGTCAGAGAGGAAAAGCCCAGACATTGGGAGTGTATATGATCTCTGGCAAGACAAATGAGTATTCTCTAGGCTTGTCAGTCTAGTATCCTTCACGAGTGTAGAAAAAGTCAAAACAAAAAGGAAAAGGAGGCTGGGAAAATTTCCATCCTTACTATTGTAAGCCATGCACAACACCTGGAAATGCTTAGGATTCCAATAACAACTCAGAATATAGCTTTTTTTATGAGCAGTACTAGTACCAGTATTCTTCACTCTATTGTTAATATGAGCAACATAGCCTGGCAAATACTATAAACAATTTCTGGAGATATTCACTCAAGTTTTGCCTCATTCAGACTTAAATCATTTATATTTACTTTCTTGGGTTACTTTCTTCCCCGGGGACAGAGCCAGCATCAGAGTGAATGTCACTCTCTGGGAATATTAAATGATTGACAACTAGGTTATGTCTAAAGAGCAAGAGAAAAGGACGCTTAGGTAATGCGGCTAAAATGCCCCAGTAATACTTAAGTGTTCACTATGTGTACCACTGAGAAGTGGTTTTGTAAGTCAAGCATCAAAACTAGGAATTGAACATCTGATTTGCCTGGATTCATTGTATGTTTTCTTTTTTTCTTTCATGTTTATTTGTTTCATTCTTTAAAACACTTATTACACAAAGTAATATAAAACAATTTATTAAGGACTTATTAGAAAAAAAACTTACTGTAGTCTTCCCTCCCCCCCAGTATTAGTATTTAAGTATCTTATCTGGGCTGGGCTCCCCTGAAGTGTTTACTCATGCTTTGTTTTGGACAGTTTTTCTTCTAAAGCCTGCTGCAACTTTTGTTTCCTGCAATGCTCGTAATGGCACAGTCTAATAAAAGCAGGGCTGCTCAGATTTACCATGCCACCCTGCAGTGTTTAGTTGTGTCCTCCTGCTCTCCTGCTCATCCACCCCTTATATCTGGACAAGGAATTGTCTGATGCTGGGCTGCCTCTGTTTGTGTTGTGTTTGCACAGTGCCTAGTCCCACAGCATCCCTGTCCATATGCATATGCCTAGGCTCTCTAATATAACATACAATGATAAAAACAAGCTCCCCCTCTTACTTACACATAAAAGGCAAAGAAAAGTAATGGAAATAGTCACCTATATTCACAACAGGAGAGCTTTAAAGTTAGTTTTAAAGACAGGTGGAGTTGCACCTCCCTAGAGGAGCCTAGCCCCTAGAGAAGAGCCTGCCTGTAGCTCAGGCCAAGGTGAATTTTGGGTGGGAAACAGGACAGGCTCGGTGAAACAGGAATGTTGGAAGTTACAAAGGACAGGGATGGTCCTTGCTAGTCCACATATTTTGTAGCCAGGCCAGCTGGATTTGATGGCAGCCTACTGTGGCAAGCTGAAAATTCTGTGCCAGACAATTTCAATAGAGAATGGATATTTTTTACAAAATGAAACAGAAAACAGTTACCACACACACTGCTTGCCTTCCTGCCGTACTTACTACACAATATTGTCATTTTCAGCTTACCGAGTACTACACATTTCTGCACCTATGCCAACTTGTGGAAGTTACAAATGAGAAAGGTGAAGGTGTTGGTAGCTCACTATATAGCAGTTGGGGCAGGTGAGTAAGGGGGTGAGTAAGGGGATGAGTAAGGAGGCAGTATGGAGTTGTGTCACATGCACAGTAACAGCTCAAGTGAAATAACTGGCAGTACAGATGCTTACACAGTCACTTCAGTGGTCAAAGATTCTGAAGTGATTGGAGTAGGTCATATCTGAAACTTTTGTGTTAGCCTGACTACACATCCAGGAAAATGCAAGTGCTTTGGTTTGTCCCAGGTCTTTTTCTTTACAACTAAGAGCTAGAATTGGATTTGAGATGAAAGCCCTTATTTTGGAAACCAGTTTTGTGCCATAGAGCACTCCCCATAACCTGTGCCAAGGCTGCATGAGTGCAGGTCACCTGCAGCTGCAGCTCTGGTATTAGACTACTAAGTACTCATTTAACAATCAAACATGCTGTGACCATGTCTTTGAACAGGGCTTATTTCAGCATAGCATTAAAGTTTAAATTTCAAAACAGCATATTGCTCAGTTAATGTTTCCTTTAGCCTTTGATGTCTGTTTACTGTTCCACATACCTGTTTCTATTTTAGGTCAGAGAGCGTTTGTATATATCTAAGAGTATATGTATCTAAGAAACTATTTCTGCATGGATAATACAGAGGGTAATTTTAGGTCTAGAACACATACTGAGAAGTGGACAGGCTGCCAGAAGGATTATAAAACCAGTCATGTGTTTTTCAAATCTAAAGGACAGGTTTCAATTAAGCAAAGCTAGGTTCAGCTGCAACAGAAATCAGTGCCAGGTAGACAAGGCTTCTCCGATCCCTCTCCTGCCTCACCCACCCTTCCCATTTTGTTCTTTTGGCCAGCTATGAAATGAACATTTGTTCTGAGCTTGCAGAAACTCTTGCAGCATGACGGTCTATGGTAAGGAGTTCTAAAGTAAGGGGCTTCTATGTAGCTGAAAGACTAGGTAAGTGCAAGAGGCATGTCAGAGGCTGGCCCATTGCCAGGAAGATAACCTACCAGTTGGTATTCTGGAGCTCAGTTGCATTAAACAGGCAGGAAGATGCTGTGTATTTTACAGTTGTATAGGCTCTGACCCTATGCCAAAATAACCTCCTGAAATGGATGCACAGTGCAGCATCTAAAACACTGCACTGTCCCAACTGTGCTAAAAGGAAAACACTTTTTTCCCTGTTGCTATGTACTTTGGCAGATATCCCATCCAAAGAATTGTGCTCAAAGTACTCTGGAAACACCTGCCAGGAGACTACTTGGGAATGTTGTTTAAACAAGCGTACCTGCCAACTTTCCAGCACTGTTGACTTTGCAGTACCAAAAACGCGTCCTATTTTAAAACAGACTTGATGGATAACAGGAACTGGGCCATAAGCACGAAGCACAGAATGTGCTTAAAAATTTGCTTGTAATTTTTGAAGCTGTTCAAAGTACGTATCTGTCTAATGTACAGACATTTCAATATGTAGCAGTACACATGGTTGGACTTGAGACAGGAACACATATGTAATAATGGTATGTGTTGACGTTGTGTGAGGAGTGGAAGGATATGTTTTTCCTACAGTAATTTAAAAGGTCTTCCACATTATTTTGTGCTGATAAGACATCTTTTTAATTGTGTGTGTACAATGTTTTTAGTAAAGCTATAAAACTTTGCAGGGGAAAGCTTTCACATATAGTGTTTGTTCGCAGGAGAGGTCATGCAGAAGCAGAGGTAAAGGCAGTACCCACCTGCTAGATTTGTCCACTGAAGGGAAGAGAAGGTGAAGAAAGATGGAGAAGAATATCCTTTTTATGTGCACAGACTTTGCATGCACAAATACACCGGCAGAGCCAGAGTTACCAGGCAATGACAAAAATATAGTCTGCTTCAATAATATCAATCAATGCATAACACATGCCAGATCTTCTAATGGGGAAACTGAATTTCCTGCTTCGCCCACAACACACATATTTCTTCTGTTGCCCCATACAGTGTATTTCTTTCCAGACATGGGTAGCTCAGTGTCCATTTATTTAAATCCCATCTAGTCCCTCTGAGGATGTCAGAGATCTGTTCACACCTTTGTTCTTGACCTACTCCTAACATGTCCTTGTGCTGGAGAACTTGAAACCCATTGCAATTTTCTAGCTTTGAAGATCTCTGAGGTTCTCCAACCCCCCTCCACTAGTTCTAGTAATAGCCTCACTCCACATATTTAATCTCTCCAGGAAACTTGAGCAAACACAGAAAATGGCTCTCCAAAGGATCCTCTCATGCACAGGGAGGAGGCTTAGCCTTTTTGAATCAGGCATTCACACTAGACATACAAGTCCAGTCATGCAAAAACTCCAAGAAAGGCTGCATTAGAGTTCTGCTGACCCACAGATGTGCCAAAATGCTCAAATCCAAAGTTGCAGTTAACCCCCAGAACATGCAGACATTTAGCGAACGTCCATCAACATGGCACATGGCAAGTTCACTCAAGCTGTTTCACTTTCCCACTAAGCATTTCACATTGACCCACAGTAGTAAGGAATACATACGCCACTTGTAATGTAGTATTTTGTGAACTTTAAAACTCTGCTCTAACCAGCTAAAATCGAGAAGTTGGCTGAAATGTTCTTTATGTCCAGATAAAAAGAAACTGTCTGCTGTGTCAGCACAAGTATATAACTACAGCCTGAAATATTTACAGCCTTTTTGGGCTGCTTTTCTCCAGCTGAAGCTAAAGGAGTTTTGCCCAAAGACTACTGATTTTTTAGGTCTATCTATATCCAGCTTCTCTTGAATGTCAATGGAAAGACTCTTATTGACTTCAGTAGGAGCTGGATCAAACCTGAAATCATAATTCATGAGACAAAAGGCTCACAAACTTTAGCTGCAGCTATTCCTGCACTTACCAAATACTGTTTTGCATTATTCCTGATCTTTCCACTGCAAAGGTGCCTGTGCCATCAGAACAGTTTCAACTGTTATTTGACAATCATTCACAAATATTAGACATCTTTTCTTCATGTGAGGTGCTATGGCTCTATCATTTCATCTTCCTTGTTACACAGGCAGATATCACTAACGGTTAGAGCAGGGTGAGTATTGTACAACCAGCTCCATGGACAACACTGAAACACAAACCTCTAAGCTTGGCTTGCGGACGCTTGGCATTTCTTTTTGCAAGCATCCATCTTGCACATGCAGTATACTGTCATGCAGAGAGTTTATATCCCCAAGAAAGCAGGAGACCCATGAAGATGTAAAAACCTCCCAAATCCTTAATCAGCTATTGAAATCCATAGCTGCGTGGCAGGCACAAGTAAAGAGCGCAGAATGCCTGTGTATGTTTAGGTTATCTTTTTTTCTGTATAGTGGGGTTGACTAAGCTTTAAATCTGTTTTCCCTTTCCTAATGTGGTGTATGTGATTCCCTTCACTGCCATTACAATCTCGCCCTGGATAGCTCAGTACATCTTCCCCAATAGTGTGTGTTTGTTTGTTTGTTTACTTTTCTACAGGAGCACTACAGCAGTTGCTCTGTTTTCTGGCTTCTGCTTCATCAGCTTTTCTTTTCTTCTTTTGAACAATATATAAACCAAAACCACAACTGTGTTTCTTAAAAATATTTTTAGGAGGAATTGTGCTCTAAGTAAGGTATTTATTTTTAAAAGCCTCTATGGTATTTTAAAATATTTAGTTTAGTGCACAGAAAATATATGCAGTACTTTGATATTCTTGCAAGGTTCAGATCTCTGACTTCGTGGGAGGAAATTTTATTTTAGTTATTATGAGCTCTTTTATCCATTGTCTAATTCTTGTTTCCTGTATTCTTAAGTATAGGAGACTAAAGAATTAAGCTGATTCAAATTGGAAAAATGTTATTTTAAAAAGCTAAACATAATTTCTGAGCTGAAATGTCCTATACATATAATTCTTAGGCATGAGATTTTTGCAGCACTCTGACACTGAAATGCTTTCTATGGTAAGATATTGTGCTTACAGACTCTGAAAGATGCTTGAGATACCTGGCTTGATTTTTCTATGTGTAATAAAACTATTTAGGCAACATGATAACAGATATTAAATTACTTCAGCAAATATGATTGAGAGGTGGAGGCTGTATTCAGTGCTGTTTGTAATGAAGATGAGAATCTCACCGTTCATATTGTGCCTATCAAGAACTCAAATAGCTGTTATGTTTCTCATACTAAATTTTGCATTTAAAATTCTCTTATCTATGTCTGAACCTACAGAGTAACAATCATATGCAAAGCCCTTTCCTTAAAAATGGGGCCATTTTTTTTCCCAATAGGAACAATATTTTGCAAGCAGTCACTGAAGGCAGTTGTAATCTTTCTTGATCACTTAGTCAGTCATTTAATCTTTCACATAACAGCACACTGAATTTTCTGAGTGGGATCTTGAAGAAACAGGAGTTTGGGAACTAAAGGCATCTAATCAAAAAGCCTCTCTAACCTTACCAGGGGTTTGGTGAGACTAGTTTAAGAATTATGAAAGGTTCTTCCACTTTATTTCTGGGGTGACAGGTTTGCTCCATCACAAATGCTTTTATTTTCCTTCCCTCTTCTTTCTCTTTCTACTTTTAATAGTTGAGATGGAGCTACTAAAGATCCAGTCACATTATTCAAGCAGCAACTAGACCCTAGTGTTCCTTTCAAAATTGACTATACTTGACTTCAGTCATAAACCCTAAGTCTGAAATGCTGGCTGAGCGTGGCAACTTAAAAACCCTAATAATAGGCAAACCCAGATTTAGCTAGGAATTACAGAATAAGTTGCTGGAATTTCAGCAAAAATGGTGTCACGCTTGTCTGTGCTGGGCAACTGTCACTGCAAGAGGCTGTAGAGCCCTTTGGGGTACACAGGTCAGAGCAGGGTTGCTGCCAGTCTAGCAAGAACCGATAGCTCTACAACAACTTGCTCAGCATGGCAGGCAGGAAAGAATACAGAGAGTAGCATGAGGAAGTGTGACATGTTACTGATGCACAGGCTTTTCTAATCCTAAACCAAAAACTTGTTGGGGTTGCTCCAATGTACACTATTGATTGGTATCTAATGTTCACCCTACATCACTTGAGAAATCCTTGAAGGACAGGAAAAATCTGCACTGGACTTCATATCTCCATAGCAAAGAATTAAGATGAGTGGGTCTAAGAACCATCTACCTTGGTCTTATGCCATCTGAGGACTTCTGGATATTATTTTGGCTGGACAGCTTGAACCTTGTGCTTGAGCCAATTCCAGCCCCCTCAGTAGTAAAAAAACAAAAAGAGCAGTGGAAAAGAACCTGTTAGTGTTTTTCACAAAATTACTAGAAATAATAATAATGAAAAAATGGTTTGTAATAGAGCCCACAGAAATACAGTGATAAACAGCAGGGAACAACCATGTGTTCGCAGCAAAAGTAACTCTCTCCTACACTATTACTGACTTAGTGTTTTTCTACTGAGGCCAAGAAGCGAAGGAGCAAAGCATCAGGCCCAAACTCGAGCATACATCTAAGGAGCATTCTGGGCCTAGAGCAATATCCCCAGCCAGCCAAATCAACTGAGAAGAGCACACGTGTGAAGGGACCAACTCTCACCCCCCACAGGTACTGCGCTCCTCCCCATCTCCTGCCTCTGCTACCGGTTGTGCTCATGGTGGGGTGGCTGTGGCATCTCTAAATGGCAGAAGGAGCGAGGGAAGGAGGGAGAGAGGGAAGGGGGTTATGAGGCAGTACCAGCAGCAGATGCCTTGTGGGTCCAGGACTCCCTGGATGGCTTTCAGACAGGGCACTTCTATCTCCCTGCCCGTGCTACCTCTCTGATTGTGGAATGTAGCACAGGTGACATTTTGGTGACTCCTTACGTGCCTGATAGTGTTAAAGAGTTTTGCTGAAGTCACAACAGTTTGCTCTTCTACTGAAAAGTGCTAATCAAGTTCTTTTCCAGCAACTAGCTCCAACAGCATTGGCAATCACCTTTTCATTTACGGCCACTAACCTGCTTTCTTAAAGTACATTTTATTTAGCAACCTGCTGTTTTGTAATGGCATCTGTTCCATTCTGATACAGGTGCAGATGCAAAATTTAACAGTTTTATTTATTTACAGATTTTACATCCCTTTATTTGCTGCTCTCTGACAGGCAACATTATCATAGTTTACTGGGCATAAAATATCAGTCCTGAAACAATTCTGCCTTTTTTTAATGAAGATACTAATGAATGTGGAAAATGTCTCAAGTTAATTGGTTCTTCTCAGAGGGACTGGAATGGGAAAAGGAAATGACAAGGGAAATAGGTATAAAAATAAACCATTCTTGTGCTCTAAATTTCCTGATCTCCCGGAATTTTTCATAAGCTGAGGTAAAGGAAAAACCTCACAGCTGGTGCATTTATGCATTTTAGATGCATATGAATAGGAATATCTATGCTTTAAAATACCAACATAATTTTAAACCACCATTTTCTAATTGCAGCTGATATATGCTTCATGTGTTTCTTGGCTGCTTCAATTGGAAAAGACACAGGGACCTCAAAAAGTGTAGGATTTCATTAGGGAAAAAAAAAAGCAGCACAGACTGCTGTATACATTGAGAAGCTTGCCAAGACTATGGGAAATCAGAGGAACAGAAAGGCCAGCCTCCTTCCCCCAAGCTCCACCTCTATGCACTGAAACCAGGAACATTTGCTGCCTGGGACAGGACAACTTTATTGAAGAAAGCCGTATGTGCCTAGGTAAAAAAGAACAGTATGTGCTTAGGCTAAGCCAATCGCCCAAACTCATTTTCCATAAACAAGGCTCTGCTACGGAGACATAACTCTGTTTAATCCTGTCTGGATGACTTCATTTGCTAAGCACTCCAGAGCTTGCCATAGACCATGTGATTCACCCAGCTCCATTCACTCTGGAAAGCAGCTCTCCCTTTGACTCTGAAGCGGCAGAAAAGGTCATTTATCAAAGCAGCAGAGGAAGTACTTGTCCACTGGATTATGAATACCCTAAAAGGTATTCCTCTCTTCCAGGAAAAGTCTTTCCAAACCATTGCATTTCACTGATTTTTGTTCTTTTCCCTTTGTTTTAAAATAACCTCAAAACCACTTCCAACATGGATTCACAGTTATTTAGTGATTCCAGCTACTGGATACTGTAGTGAAGAATTTCACTCTGAATACAAAAGAAAGCCATGTTTTGATTTCTTATCAATGTTGTATTTTAGGTGCATATTACATAACTGTTTCATGCAGCAAATAATTTTTAATTAACTTTTATGCATTTCTTTTTTTTCTTTGCTCCTCTTGTGGTTTAGCCCCTGTCGGCAACTAAGCACCACACAGCTGCTCGCTCACCCTCCCACCCCCTGCTGCTGGGATGGGGAGAGACTTGGAAGAGTAAAAGTAAAAAAAATGTGTGGGTTGAGGTAAGAACAGTTTAATAATTGAAAGAAAATAATAACAATAAGAACAGTAATAGGAATAGTAATAAAACATTGTAACTAAAAAGAGAACAACGAGAGAGAAACAAAACCCAAGGAGGGGAAAAAACCAAAGTGATAAAACCGCTCACCACCCACTGACCGACACCCAGCCCGTCCCCAAGCAGCGATCGCTGCCCCCCAGCCAGCTCCCCCAGTTTCTATACTGAGCGTGATGTGGTATGGTATGGAATAGCCCTGTGGCCAGTTTGGGTCAGCTGTCCTGCCTGTGCCCTCTCCCAGCTTCTTGTGCCCCTGGCAGAGCATGGGAAGCTGAAAGAAAAGGTCCTTGACTAGTGTAAACACTACCAAGGAACAACTAAAACATCACTGTGTTATCAGCATGATTCTCATACTAAATCTGAAACACAGCACTATGCTAGCTACTAGGAAGAAAATGAACTCTATCCCAGCTGAGACCAGGACAGATCCTTTTCTGCACCCCCTTACTTGCAGCATAAAATCTTTTTTTCTCTTCCTCAAAAAAATTATTTAAATGCTTTTGGAGTGAATGTAATGCTTGCTGGCTTGGAGCAGAACTAGACACCAAAGGCCTTTTTCTGTAGCAAACATTGAGTTCTGGCAGCACTGCAGCAAGGTTTTCTGACACAATTCCTCTAGCTCTTCTGGAGTGCAGTGGGTTGGGGATGAGGCTAGGAAGCAGTGGCTTCTCCATCCTTCCTCCGCAGATGACTGCTTTTAGCTCCCCCACTACACATCCAGTAGCAAAGCAGAACAAGTTGGATTTTGAGTGCCTTTATGCCTTATGTCCTAGCTCTCTGTGAGCTAGGACTGGCATGCAGACAACATCTCAACTGAGGGGTCAGGACTGACTCCAGGACAGTGCAGGCTTCAGCCTTGAAGATGAGGCTTTCAAATCTGTAAACAAATGCAAGATGCCACACAGGTTTCTTGGGCTGAACTTCTTTCCACCAGGTCCTTGAGCTAGAAAAGCAGGCCAAGGAATAACAATCCCTTGAGTCTAGTTAAAAGATCCTGGCTTGTAGTGTGGGAAATGTCTCAGTGCTATTCCATCATGAATAGTGCTTCGCTGCACTGAACAATTTGTGTAGAATCTGTTCCTTAAAATAAAAATGGATACACTGATGGTAAATTGTGGATCTGTTTTTATTTTGTTTTTACTGAACTAAGGAGTTTGGCTATGTGATTATGAATAGGAACTGGGCAAGTCACTACAACTATTGAAGAATGGACTCCAGCAGTAATCAGGGAGCAGTGACTATTAATGTGAAAAGAAATCTGATCTGGAACATAATTGAGATGACATTTGGCAAAATCTTCAAAACCTGAATTTGTCATATCTTTGCTGTACAACAGAGTACAGTGCAGGGGGCCTAGAGCTGGAACAGAATAAGACAGCTCAGAAATATCCACCATGGTGGTGCTGCACCAAATATTGCTTTGGATGGCTTGACTGTGTTTTGCTAATATAAATTCATTCATGTTCACAGTTTACACCAAGAGGCCTAGAGCAAGTGTTCTGTTAGCCCTAATCCATCATCAGGTTCTTTTAACAGAACAGGAAACCAAAACAGATACCATGCCTGAAATCTGATAAAACCTGTGATCTCTTCCAAGTGGGAGATACTAAAACCTAGACTGAAACAATTTGCTGCTCTCACACTTGGACCACAAATTCCTGGAACTGGAAATCATTTTCCAATTAAAATTTTCTCATAAGTGATACATTATCCTTAAAAATTTTAGTTTCAGTATCTTTTTTGGCCAAAAAGAAAAGAAAAGATCAGTGGAAGAGTTCAAACCACTTTCTGAGAGGTGACTAGAATGTGTGGATCTGGGGGCCAAGTTTCTCAGGATGGGATGAGAATGGAGAATGGAAATTTTGTTGTTTCTCCTGCTGGCTATGTATGAATATGGTTATCAGAACGGTTTTAAATTTTTTTATGATCCCAACTATCGTAAGCTTTGTTGGTGTTTGTTTGTTTGTTTATTGCTGCTCAGTTGAGCTGATCCCAAATTCTGGGACAGTGTCTCTTGCAGAGAGATCAGTATCTCATTTCTGCATTACCTCCTTTAGTAGACTTGGATTTTATTCCGTTTGCTAATCTCACTGAGACTGCCTGTAAATCATTCCCATTAGGGCCATTTTTCTCATTTTCTTCTTTTGTTTCTAGGGTATTTTGCTGGCTCCCTTCCTCTAAGGAACAATTCCTGCAGCCAGGCCAAAGAGCTTCTTCAAAAGGGACTTATTTAAATGCCTCTAAAAATTGAAAGGAAGAAGGCAAAATATTCAAACTTGAAACTGTCTTACTCAACAGAGAAATAATGAAAGGGAATGAGAGGTGGAGATGCCTTAGGAACTAAGCAGAACCACCACAGGGTCCTACTCAGTCTCACAGCACACCAGCCCTGCTGCCCTTGTACAGGTTGGCATGCAAGGAAGTACTTAGTTATTCAGCTGCCAACTCTCCCTCGGTGTCATAATAGTTAACTGACTTTCTTTTCAGATTTTACAATGCAGACATCAGTACCTTCAGATAGCATATATAGACTAGTAACTCCATAAAGCACCTTGCTCTCTCCCACACTAGAATTACATGCATATACATTTATGTATATTTATATGCATATTTATATATGCACTGCATATATTTCTTTTGATGACAAATGCTGTCATCAAAATTAATAGAAAAGTCTACAGCTTGGAAGGAAAAATGTTACATACTAAAATGTGAATTATGTACTAAATCTATCTCCTGCTACATGAGGATTCAGAAGAGTTCCCCACCCACAGTGTCACAAGCTGAGTGTATTCTGTGCAGAAAGATGGTTTTTAATCAGGTTCTGCAGGTGAAAAAATGTAATAAAATCTGTTTGTCTTTTTCACGCCTCAAAAAATGAAATCTGTTAAAAAAATTAGTAACAGATGGAAAAATAAAAGACCAGGTTTCTGAAGCTAATAAAAAATAGTTATGATTCCCAGTTAACCCTGCATTTCAGTGGTAAGAAGTGGTAAGACTTGCCTAGGCAATTTGAAACTCCCAACCAAAAATACTACAAACAAAATATGGGCTACAATCAAGTCATCATGGCAAAATGATATTAGGAAAAGAGGATTGAGAAATAGTTGTTCTGTTATTCAGATGAAGTGTCTAGATACACTGCACATGCGTCAATCCTACTCCTCACTGGATACTGAGACAGGGACTCTCTGGCCACGATAAACTGCTCTTCAAAACATCTTAGCTGTAGTTAATAGGCTGGACCTTGAAGGGCTTGCACGAAAAATCTCTAATGGTTTGTCCCCCAGTTAACACTCCCAAATATGTTGTCCAAAATCCAAATTTTAAAAACTTGCCCTACTTTAGAGATTAGCTCTTTTCCCCCATCCAGCTTGTCTTACTGCTTGAATAAGAAAAAGAAACCAAAAGTCACTTTTTAGGCTAACGATATGTCTTTAGGACAAAGAGGGAAAGAGAAAGACCTGTATTTTGACTAAAATTTACTAGTCACTGGGGTTGTCTCTCTGCATCTCTTGTGAGACTATCACGAATCAGCCCAGTTAAAATGTCATGCTATACATCTCGTTCCTTGTTGCTGCCATGACATTTTGATTTTAGGAAGAATAATGTCAACCTATGTCAGCTGGGTTTGCTTTGTAATTTCTTTTTTCCTTTTTGGTCTGTGTGTGTCTCACTTTCCCAGTGTCTTGCTGATGGAAACTCTTGTACTTTTGCCTTTTCCCCTAATATTTCCTGTAAGTCTCTTTTTTTTAATGACAGTTGATGTTGCAAAATAAATGAGAAAAGGATATACTGTAAATACCACATTTCAGCTAAAATCATGTGCCTGGGAAGAGCTAAGACCATTTCTATGAAAAGTGAAACTGTTGCAGTCCCACAGCTGGTCTGAACATTGATGAGACACGGATCTCTTAGCAATTACTGGGGTAAGGTGTGGTGCGGTCCCTAGACATTTTCCTAGATAACTAGAATGGATGGCATTGCAGCAGAGATCCCCCTCCATCCTTACCTCTCCAGTTGGCTTCCTTCATCTAAACCTAATCTGTATTGCCCACAGCATGGGGCTTTTATCAAAAGGCTTGAGCAGGGACAGGGTGGGGATCCTGTTATGGCAGGGTGTGGTTTTTCTGTAGTTGAAAAGACTCATCCCTCCATTGTATTTACAGGAAAAGAAAAATCAATCTTTTGAGCATGTCCTCATCCTAACCCAGTTGCTGCACATACAGATAAGAATGAAATCCAAACTCCCCACCTCCCCTAGGCTTCATGTGATTCACTGCAAACCTCTAGATCTGCCATGTACTCTATTACTTGCAGTTTGAGAAGAGAATCCTCAAGAAAGCAGAAGCTTTATAAAATCATGGATAAATCTGGATCAAAGTATTCTAATGGATTTTAAAACAGGTATCTGAAATAGGTAATAGTAGAAATCTATTTAGCTCCTAAGCACTACTGAAAGCCAGTAAGTTAAAAAAAAAAAACAACAAACAAACAAACAAAAAACCAAACAACCAAACAAAAACCAGATCAAAACCCCACAGTAAGTTTTATTCCAACTCTAAACAATCCTCATTAGGAATATGGAAAGCCATATCATCTCCAGAGCTACTCCTCTCACTAAGTTTTGACACAGGACTCATACCCAGACCTTTCTGTTCCTGACTTTTGCTCGGCTTCCTGCTTATAGATGAAGGGACTAGAAAGCTGCACGCCAGAGGGAGTAGAGAAAGAGCATGGACTTGGGCTAATCTGCAAGGGGGCATTAAAGTGGCAGTCCAGGTTCATCCTCTGGCAAAGCGAGATGCTAAATGAATAAACCAGATGCACAAGAGCTTTGAGGGAGTCAAGCGCTCCCCCCAGTCCAATCCCCCAAAAATTTTTTTCCATTTTTAGTGCTAACCATAATTGACAAACTGATCCCCTTTTGTCCATGGACTACACCTCCAAAGGTCCTTTCCAAGCTCCACAAGACTTCCTCCTCCTCATGTGTCACCCCAGATGAGCCAAGGGGAAGAATCACATTCTCTATGCCAGCTGGGGCAAGGATGAGTGGAGGAATCCTCCACAGGTGATAGGGCTTTTTGTGTGGGCTCCACGGAAGGTTGGTGCACACCAAGACCTGTGTGGCTTAGCAGCCACAGCGCCAGGCTGCATCCCTGAAGAGTGCTGCTCTGGTTTGCAAAAGCAGCGTGATTTCTGGACTCCTATGTGGCTTGACCTTTTCTGTCATGGGGGCCCAAATTGCACAGACTTAGAGAGAAACAGAAACAAGATAAATATGGAAGGAGCAGTATGATTCTTACTCTACAGAAGCTGTAAGTATACAGTTCTTCTGGTCTGTCATACAGCCACCACAGCACGAGGATTAACAGAGCTCCTTGTTGACAAATTTTCCTGTCTTTACGCTTGCTATTTCAGGGTACTAAAAATAGTTTCAATGCTAAAAATAAGTTTTAAAGTGTTCTTAGCTTATTCTAATACTTGAAAAGTTGTTTGAGTAATTTTTTTTTTTCAACAAACAAGGAAACCAAAGAGAGTGATACAGTTCAGGTATTTTTCTCAAAATGGTGGAAGAGTTATGGCGAAAGCTCTTACATGAACTAAGTAACAGTAGGTACATCGACTCAGCTATGGAATAAAGCAGATAGATATGACCACTTTTTGGCAGGATATTTTGGGAAAAAAAAGTCGTATCATTATTTTCCTCCTAATTTTTTTTTTTTTTTTAGAAATTATAATGATGCCCCCTCCTTTTTTCCTTTCCAAAACAAATGATTTTGACAAAAATAGGCTTTTCCTATGAAAAAAATTCCATTGGTCAAAAAGGCATTTTTGCTTTTGTTGAAAAAATGTTTCACAAACACCCGCAGAATAGCTCCAGTCAAGAATTTGGTTTCACTCTTACAGTTAATGCTACCGCATTATTTCCCCTCACACATAGTGAGTACAACCATTAACAGCATGGTTATGGCATATGGAAAATATAGTTTCATACTGTTTCATAGAGCAGCATTCCTTACCAGAACTTCACTCCCTGGAATATTAAAAATTAAGGCACAGTAAGGTAGAAACAGCCAGGTAAATGATAGAGAGCCAGAGAACAAATCTGGGAGGACTTTTTTTCCTGAGGCACTGTGCAGATGGAGGACAGGCAACGTGCTTGGCAGAAATTAAGTGGTCGCATTTTTTAAAGTGTGGGAGGAAGCTTAAGTGAAGGTACACAGCCAAAAGGGGAATGAGAAGATGGAGGGAGTTGTCCTGGGGAACAAACACGCCTGAAAGCTTCTAGCAGCACTGCCTGACTTGCAAACTCAGCAGCCCACTGTACAGTCCATCTATATTGCGTTTAATAGCACCGGTGTATACATTAGTGACAGCCCCTGGAATGCAACCCTTTTTCTGCTCTGCTAGCATGTTAAGCCACTGGATGGACATGTTTGCATAAAAACATTAAAATACGGCATTGAAAACATGCAGTATTTACCAGCAACTGTCAGCTCTCTATCTCCTACAGCCATTTTGCTTCCTCACATATACATATATTTGCATCATTTTCAAAATGCGTATTATTAAGCTGACTGTTATGGCTCCTCTGGAGTGGTTACCATCTATTATGTAAACATATCACTGCTACAATTTATAACTCTCTTGTTATTTACCCGGTCGAATGTGTAAGTGTTCCAAGTGAGCCATTACCGTCTGCCACATAAAGTAAATCCATCTTCAGCTGCTTTTGCAAGCATGAGTTACAATGACACTTAACATTTCAATAGTGCCATACATGTTGGAAGATCTCAGTGCACCTTATAAACATTAACGAATGAATTTAGATTTAAAAGCAGTCCCATGTGGCAAGAATTAGAGCTAAGCCAATAATTCACAACCAGGTCCCGATTCAGAAAAAGGCTTAATCATGGGCACCGACTTCAACGCGGCTGCTTATGTGTCGGAAGCTTCACATGTGCCCAAGTTCCCAGGTGACTACAAATCTGCGGGGTCCACAGCGTTCATTTTTCATCTCTTTCTGTTTGCTGAACATGATCAGCTTACACAGGAGGTCTCTCTGCAAACCAGTCTTAATTCTGTAAGACATTTGGTTTGAATTTCATGCGCACACACACACACACACACCACCACCCCCCCAACCACACAGTGAGCTTATTCTTTTCAGGTTCCTTGTATTTTGTGCTAACTCTTCCCAGAAGAGCGTTTCACCTGTCAGCCACCCCACTGCATGGTGTTTTTAGAAGCGCTGGGGAGGGGGCAGACGGTAAAGTCAGTCATCACTTTCCTCAGCTGGGCAGCAAGGACACAGCTCTGCAATCGGGTATTTCTGCTTGCTGGAGGTTTGGAGTCTTGAAAGTTGTTAACAGAGAGAGGAGCTGCAGGTGTCCAGACCAGAAAGCTAAAAACGCACGTGTGCCCGCTGCAGGACAATGCAAGGACAGGGACATGGTAGGGAACAGTAAACAAAAATCACATCTGGTTACTGTTTTTTTCATTTGGAATCCAACCTTTCAGGTTTCTTAGATATGCCAGGACCAAACAGTATTGCCCTGAACTTATTTTCTCATGACAGCTTATCTGAAAATAAGGGAAATGGAAATGAAATTTCTTATTGACTTCATTAGGAACATAAACACAAAAAGTCAAATTATCCTCTGAGTTACACTGGCTGCTGAAACACTAAAATCAATGGAGTTACAGTAGCACAAATAAGAAGAAAATCATATATTTTTATTTGATTTAACTAAAAAGTCCAAAACTCCTGATAAAATGTCTTAATAAATACAGTCCCTATAATAAATAGTAGTAAATTCATTTTAAAGGGCTCATAAGAGACATCAATTTTGATACTCTTGATGTATGCTCCTGTAACTGTGAGCTGAAGTAGTGTGACCTATGCACGATAGCATTTCTCCACGAGAGGAAGCATAGTGAAGTAAGTCAAGTTTTTGCACTTTAAGAAAGGGAAGAAGTATTTAAGGTCTAAAAAATATCCAGGTTGCTAGTGATGAGTTCTACTAGATTATATTTTGTTCTGATGAACAGTTTCTAAACTGCATCAAAAGCAAGTAAATGTTCTCTAGAGTGTATAAGCTGCACAACTACTCTAAGTAGCAGACACTCTACAAGCCTACTTTTGATCACGAACAAATTTTAGAATGGAAACTCAGGTACCAAAAGCATTTTCAGGAACAAATTCCTACACAATTTGGTGCACAGATATCAGATGATTTACTGTGTTTCCGAAGCTGCCAGACCACTGAAAGTTTCCATGAACAACATTTCAGGTTCATATGCATATATATGTACGTGCCTTCTGAGATGGTACGTGGAAGCCAGGTTGCATGTATACAGTGCATCAAGTAAACACTGGTTGGAGAAGTGACAGATGTGCTAAAACAGTGTGTCTTGCAACAGCTTGACATTCTGCGGGCTGGCAAACCAACTGCAGGGAAAAGCAACGCATAGCAGGAAAACTACTCACAGGAAGGTTACAGTTAACCTCCCCCCCACTTTATCATATCCTCTTCTGTTATTTACTGCTGCTTATAGCTTCCCATTCACCCTGCAATGATATGGGAAAATGCAACGTCTGGAAAATTGGTGGAAGTCACTCCCTTAGCACTTAATGAACCTGGTTCTTGTCTGGCAGCTGATCAACCTTGCTGCACCTCCATTTAAATCCATGGAGCTTAGTTTTGATTAACACTTGCGTAACTAAGGTGAGCATCATTTTCATAGTGTCTCTCACACCTGATATTTAATTTTCTGCAGCGACTGAGCAGAGACTTCATGTAAGTAGCACTCCTTGCATTTAAGGCTGAATTCTGGGCTCCGTGAAGTTGGTAACAAAATGCTCACTGCTTCTGATTTTTTCTGGTTTTTCAAGGATATCTAGGCAATTTAGAATGGCCAAGACAAGTGCGTAGTCTTACAGTACAGAGAGACACTGACGTGACAGATGAAGATGAATGATACACTCATAAAAATACAGAACTCTGAAAATCCCTTCTTCTGTAGATTTAATTTAAGTCAGATCCTTCAATATTGTATGGATGTGGTTTATATTAAAGAGTTTGAGAACAATCCCTAAGCAGTGAATTGAACACTTTATCATTCAAAAATGTAATACAAAAGTGAGTTAAAAAATACAAGATATGAAAGACCTGGGAAAAGAAAAAAATAATGGTCATGCTCTCACAGCTCCTAATGATAAATGATGTCTCACATGTAGATTGAAAATCACTTGCCTTTTGCTTATGATGAGTTTTTCCATTTTAGATTACTGAAATAGAAAAAGAGGACTTGAAATATTTCTAATTACAGGGAAATTCTGAACTGGAAAATGTATCTCATTTCTTTACATGCCTCTTACTGGTTTTCTGAGAGATACATGAAGTGTCAATTTGAAATCCAGCAGATGTGGATGGATTCCAACTCCCTCCAGATAGCAGAGGTTTGTATGCACCTGGGCCCTGTGTATTAGCAAACATGGTTATTTGAAACGTAAACGTATGGGTACTCCGTACTATCCCTTTGAGTACAGCAAAAGACTTAAGAAAGGTTTACATTTGATCTTTGAGCATGACAGGTACTGTGGGGCTAGGCGAAGGAGCCTCCCCCATCAGCACAGGTTGTGGGAATGACCCTATTCCAGCTCTTCTCTCCGCTCCAACTGTAATGGCTCTCCTCTAAAATGGGAACAAAAGACACAGGCAGAGTAGGGAATGCTAAAATTATATTTTCTTTCTCTTGGCCCATTAACAAAACATACTTTAGAGAGCTCTCACTTTACAGTGGGAGCCAGGCAGACCTAAGAGCACAAAAATACAGGAAAATCAAAGAGGTGGTTTAAAATGCCTCTCTCTCCCCATTCTCTACACTAACCACAGTGACTGAAATCAAAGAACATGGTTTATGCCACTGCCAGCAAAGATTTTGAAGTTAGAAATTCTGAACATTAGCCTTCTTTCAGCAGTAGTTTAATCAATTGACTTCCAAGGGTCCCTTCCCAATTAATTTTTTCTATGATGATTATGTAACAATAGATCTACCAGCGAAAGAATTAAGTGACATCAGCTTTTTGGACCTTTTCATCCATCTTCTATTTAGGAAACTAACTTCACACATTTCGTGAAGTAAAGGTCAAATGAGAAGATGCAGATCAGAATAATTTCCAAATGACCAACTTCTGGAAAACTGACCTCCTCTTCCATGTGTTCCCATACTAGCGAAGAGATTTACAGAGTCTGTTTTCCTTACTTTTGTGGTCATAAAACTTCAAACCTGACACTAAGATATCCTTGAGTGGTGCCTTCCCATTTCATTCTTTCCCAAATGCTTTTCAGGCCACACAGCAGTTTAACTGCTTCTTTTATCCATGTAGTTTTGCAGCCTTGATTCCCAGCACTATTCCACTCTTCAGAAACAGACTCTGTTTCTGGGTGACAAATTTCGAGGGCGTGCCACATACATTGATGATATCTCATTGTGCTTTCCACACCATCAGATTTGCCTCTTGACCACATGTAATTGGCTTTTGATATCCCCCTGAAAAAACTATGATGGCATTATTTCCATCCAAATTCAGGGATTTTAGTGAGGGCCTGGGATTAGAAGCATATATGCCACCTGTATTCAGTGAATGGCTTTCTGCAAGTCCTTGACCACCTTTGCAGGCAGAGGCACACAGAACCTTAGTTAGGTGCAAAGTGTCAGACAGTAAAGAAGCTGCAAGTTTAGACTTAATTATCCATTTGAAGAAAATGCAATGGAGCTAATAATTCCATGTGACTACTCAGATGTTGCAACTAGGTTTATTTGCATGTTTCATGGGATCAGAGCACTTGAAATTGAATGAGACTAGTATTGAGCATGTCAGGGGATAACATTTGTCTTCCATTTCTGTTGCTACACAACTACTGGGTGTAACAAACATTAGTGTTTATTTACCAGAATTTGGATTTCTTATGCCTACTAATCATGCTTTGCCAGTATAAGGTGCAGTTGTTTGTACTGAACCATGCACACATTAGCCTACTAGTCTTGCTCACTTAAGCACACTACTGAATTTTTCAGCCAAGACATTGGCTTTATCAGTATACATTAAATCGATGTGCTTTGGATTTGTTGCCTGTAGTCTTGGCTTGAAAGCATAGGTTGAGCTTCTATCAGCTCCATCTCTTTTCACATCAAATCCATTAAAGAGAATAGAGTGGCATGAGGTAATCACTGAAAATGAGATTTGGCCCAACACTGATAAATGGCCCAATCACTCTATCAAGCTGCACAGTATTTTTATATGACAGTTTTCTTTTTGGCTGACTGGAGATGACTGTAAGGAGAAGTGGCTTCCTGGCAAAATCTAAAGCAAAGGCCAAAGTCTAATGACTTCGTATTTGTAGAAGTGGCTCCAGGTAAAATTATTCTTAAAAGCATCAATTTAATTATTGCAGTTACAGCCTTTTCTAAGGAAAACAGAAATACAAAGGTAGAGTAGAATAATCAATGAGAAATGTCACATTTATTCTGGGGAAAAATATCTGTTTCAAAATACCCACATTAAGGTTTACCCAGAAATTACTTCTGTGGGTTTTGAGGCTCCTAGAAAGTGCTTAGATGCCTGTGAGATACAGAGTAGGCTCTACTATCAATACTGAAATCAATCACTCCCCAATTCTGATAAAGGCTGAAGGAAAGGGTCTTTTGACAGGATCTGCAAGACTGCATTTTTCTCCAATAAAGGTTGTCACTGCATATTGACTAGTAACATTTTTGCAGAGACCTGTGGCTAGGTAGCAATGTGATCCACATTGGAGAGAGCGCTCATATAGGGACTCTATAGAGGGGGTCTGCACACAGTCTGAAGAGCCACTGCTCCCCAGCTCACTTTAGGATCAGGCCACACCATGGTAAATACTACTGGAAACTTAAAGACCTCTCCTCAAAATGCACTGTTCTCATCATATATCCCTGGCTTTGAAAAGGAAGTTTGCCTCATATCATTTTCTTTATAAACTAGAACCGTAAATGAGGGGCTGATTTGGCAAAATACAAGCCTCTCTGTGCCCCACGGGGTCCAACAGCATGAAGAATGCTCAGGGTCTTCTAGGGCTTAAATTAAATACAAATTGCTCCAACAATATTGCCTTTATCACTAGGATCCCCAGGATTAAATCATCCAAACCTCCTTGTGGGATGATCCCCATTTTCCCCTCTTTATGGAAGTTACCGCAGACACGGGATTGTATAGCCACTGTGTCTGGCTCTGCTTTACAGCACGTCTCCTAGAACACTGCTTTGGCCGTATAAAGTGTTGATTACTGCACCTCTAGGGCCCTTTGCAATATAGGGATAAATGCTTTGCATTTTATTTCGGCCCAATGTAGAGAACTCTTTATAGATTGTACAATATCACTGCAGGGTTTTTTGTTGTTGCCTTTTAAAAAATATATATATGGTAAGAAGAGAGGCATCATCCTGCAGGGATCCTGCCAACTGATTCTATATGCACTTTTTTTCCTTCAGAGCTTCCGAGAAAAACAGGTCAATTAATAGGAAGGGGGTATGGGGGAAAATCTAGGGTTTCACTTTGGGAAATGGGACTCATCTCACCGAGCTCCAGCTATCTTGAAGAAAGGCAATCCAAAATGGTCACACAGGACTGTTCATCCTCTCTTGAGAGGAGGGTTGCATTANNATCCTCTGTTGAGAGGAGGGTTGCATTACTCTCAGGAGCTGCCTGACTCTGTCCCTCTGTCTCCAGACAGAACTAAAATAATTCATGTAAGTTAAGGGGCAAGCCTTAAGATTGCTAAAGTTAAGATGTAATTAGTATCACCCATGTATTGAATCTTGCTTCTTGCATGAGAGAAAAAAATGTAAATTCCATCAAGTAAATGACAGGCTCTACTTTCCTTTCAATGCAGCTTTTTATACCTGCTGTTTCTAATCTGGGATTTAAATGATGAATTCTTGCTTCCTTGCTTGC
>VZTL01006662.1:1015-12771 GCA_013400535.1 Scopus umbretta | reverse complement strand
CTAATAGATTTTGCTCTTATTTACAAACTGAAAAGTCTCATGCTCAGTCCTAATATTTTGTAAACATAAAGCCATTATTATGGATCTGAATAGACACCAGAGAGCCAGCCTTCAGGCTGGAAGGAAAATGAAGCTCTGCAGGGCTGAGGGAATATGGTCTGGCAACTGAAACAAGGCAAAAGAGAGGAAGGCAATCTTAAAGATGCCTGCTGATAAATACTTCTGTGACCCTGTTAAGTGATCATATTCACTCTGGGGTCAGATTTGTGCAAGTACAAATCTAGGAAAAATGCCAAACAAAATTATTTCAGTTTGGGGAACTGTTTCTCGTGCAGAATACTAAAAGTTTAAAGTATTCCTCCCCAGCTTTGTATTTTCTATTTCTCTGGCATTTTTACAGAAGGCATTACAATACAATAGTAGTGGCATTTTTGTAGCCATGATGGCTGAGTAATACTAGTTAGTGTGAGCCTGCCTGCTGCTTCTCCCTCAGACCAAAAGAAAGGTTTGCACGCATAAAGACTTGTCTGAGTTCTTCAAGTGTTTCAGCTGGTCTAATGCAAATATGGCCTCTCCCTTCAAGCTTGTAGATGCTTCAAAGAGAACATGCAGACATCTTTACTGTCAGAGGTTACTGAACAAGACCAGGATCAATGCTTCCCTGCAAAAAGACCTAGCAAGAATTAAACGCATGTTGCAATCTAGCAAGCAAAAATGTAGGAGCAGTGCTGGGGGAACACAACAGCAAGCACAGAAGGTGAAGAGGACTTTGGGAATAACATCCAACACCTGCAGCTTCACTAGCAGGCAGATACTCAGATCTCTGCAAAAATGACTCATACTAATTTGAAAGTGTAGAGGAAAAGCTTTGGCAGCACAGTGAAAGAGGCAGCTCTCCTTCCATGGAACCAAAAGGCTGTTCTGTAGAAAACAGCATATTCAATGCCATTTTTAATCTCACCAGGATCATCTCCCAAGATTGAAGATGTCAGATCAACATCCCCTTGCTAAGAAATACTATTGAAGCACTATTTATCACTCACTGATTAACAGATAATTTCAGGTTTGCTAAAAAGCTCTAATTTCTCCAAGTCATTTGTGGAAGGAAAAGATGACAATGGGATGTTAGAGAAGGGGTGGCAGAGATGAGATTTCAAAAATGCTCTACTTTTACCCAGAACTCTTTTCTGTAATTTCTGAGAGCTATGCTATTCCTTAATAGACATAACAGTTGAAAAATCCCAATGTAAGAACAGCACAACGTGTGGGCAAGGTTTGGTAGTACAGACGACTGCATCCACAACTCACACCTCTTATTATTTGCAGGCAAGTCTGCATCCCTACATCCATTACAGCTAGAGCTTACTGTGATTTTGGCTGTCAAGGCATTAGCTCTCTGCTGTTCCTGGATAAAAATAAAATGACATCACAGAAAACAGACACTTCAGATTGCCTCCAGCTATTCTATCCAGCTCCCATTGTTCCTAAGGCTGCAATGTTGTGGCCTCTAACAAGGATATTCCTGAGAAAAACACATTAAAAGTTGACATTTATTCTCAGTAGGAAGTTCTAGACTTTTTTCTTCCTTCTTTGGAATAAAAAAAAAAATAGAATTTTCAAGAGTTTCCCACGAAAGCAAAAAGCTCCCAAATATTTTGTTTCCAAATAGCTAAAATGACTGATTTTTCAAAAATGTTGAAGAAACTGAAACTGGAGACCATGACAGATCCTTTCTTAATGCCCAGGTCCTAAGGTAACAACAGGGAGTCAGAAATGGCAAAGCCCCGAGAGTCCATGGGTGAGACAGCAGACTGGGAGTATGGGAACCAGTGTTCTAGCTCACTGGCAAAGGTGTCCAGAGTAGGGTTTTTACAGAGCAGGCTTTTTATTTGGCTTATTTAAGTTCTGCTTTCCATACAAGCTACCATCAAAAAACCAGAAAACAACGTCTCAACCTTTCTTTCTCCCAAATATGGAAGGAAGACTGTCCTGGTCAGAAAGAAATGTTGGAGTTTGAGAATTTGTGGTTTTTGGGTTTTGGGGGTTTTTTTAACTTTAAATTTAGGTCAGTTTAAGGAAGAAATGTATTGACTCTTTTTCACTCCAAGTATCTGTGAATTAATTGTATGGATATAAATAGCTATTTTTTTCAGAAAAAAACCCCACAAAACCCAACAGTTTATATCTGGAAAATTTCAACAGTGTCTACATGAAAGCCCTGAGAGAGGCCCCCAGCATGAGCTCTCAGCTGCACAAGAGTGGGCCTTACTCCAAGTGGACCAAAGGCTCCTTGGTCTTCCGGCCTCTAAATGCCTGTGACAGTTCCTGGCAGCTATAAAAACCCACAGAAGTCCCATGGTGCTGAAGAAGTGACTGTTGCTGGGGTCTACAACCTCCTGCCCAGCAAACAAGTGTGCAATGATGAAAACCTCCTTACAGTTTGCTGTCAGTTTGCTAAAACTGACATAGTTCCACAAATCATTCCAGATGTGATGAGTCACCATTTTTTGAGAAAAAAAAATTAAAAATGGTTTGACTGGAGAACATCCAACCCATTCTATTCTTGGGATGGCTAGAAATTCCATCGTACTAGAATTCCTCTTGTTCTTTGACCTACGACAAAACACGGACACAGCTAATGGAACCCAGAGCAGCATGCTTCAGTTGGTTGGGCCTCCAAGCGCATTTCCCACGAGTATCTCATTTCAAGGAGTACCACTAGCTTCAAGCTAAAAACACCTTCAGCGCTGCCACACAAAAGTGCTATCCCTTTCACTGTGACTGCCAAAAATCTTTGCCATCTGAAACAGAGTTAAAGAGCAAAAAGAAAGACCAGTTTATATTAAAAGAATTCATCCAAATGCAGTGTATTTTTCAGAATGACTGATTTTTAAAAATATCCCTAAATTTGTTCTACAATTGAATTTTGGCAGATGGAGAGGCATGCATCAGAGTCTTACAGTAAACTGGAAGAAAGTTAAAGATCCTCTGAAAATCAGGTATGTCCCAAAATGTGAGTTTGACTAGCCTAGCTACAAGCAACGCTGTTTTCTACCCTTGTTAGTAAAGTACCTACCCTCACGTGACTTGGTAAGTGCTGCACTTACCTGTCCATCCAGTTCCCAGTAATACGCCCAAGCAAGCATGGCAGAGTGAGGCAGTCTCAGAGACACTGTTCTCAGCCATTCCATGAAGGCTGGGTAGAGTCAAGCTATCAGTGCCTCCCGTGAGGGAAAAAGGTGTAGTGTTTATTAGACACCAGAAAGTCTGCAATATCAAAAACCCGTCTAAACAACCCCACTGTTGGTAAGGCTTGAGCAAGACCTTGAATCTTAGGCTGTGAAGTCAATCACCAAAGAAACTTATAGGGAAGTAAGTTTCCTTTCCTTTGATGTTTACGGAAAAACTGGATTTTTCTACTAGAAGAAAACAAGACAATGATATTAGGAAATTTATTTTTTTTCCAACTTTTAGCAGACCAGTCTTGGTCATTCTCTGCTGCTTCTTTAGTGCAAGGGTTAATGCAATTAGGAATTTGTCAGTTTTGAATAGTTACAGACTTGGAGTCAATCTGTCTGTGATAGTCTGTGTGAGACAAGGTGAAAACAGATCACACGGGCAAAAACTCAGCTATCTTTAACAACTCTATCAGTCAGTCTATCAAGATATCTAACACCTCCATACAGAGGATGTTTCATCAGTCATTACATTGGCATAGCTTGCAGTGATTTTGAAGGAAGCTTTATAAAAACAACAGATGGCAGAATAACTGTAGGATTTTGTGTGAACAGCAATATTGTCACCTGTGTTGACTCTGGTTTTGATAAAACAAAAAGTTATATTAAAAATGAACGTTTTGTCATTTTTTTGAAAGACCATTGGCACAAAGTCCCCTCCATATTTTAGATGAAGTGATGGATATACTCATACATTGCCCAGAGGAGAAATAGGGAAACCTGGAACTTCCTGCAGCAAGCGAGAAGAGGCCAAGTGTGGATACTGAAGAGACCATTATGATTTAAATCATTTTATCTAATTTGGAGAGCATAATGTTTGAATTTCTAAATGTTAAAAAAGCAAGCAAAGCATTCCAAGATCCTTAAGCAAATTATTGACACACAGTGTAAAATCTGCAAGGACTCAGCAGCAGTGTAAATTTGCATTTCCATAGTCATCCCTGCTGAGATGATCTCAGATGAAACAGTGGGGTCCACATATGCAATTTAGTGCAGGAACTATTCAAGCCTGCTCCAGTGAAATGTATAGTATATTCAATTATTTTCATGCATCCTTATTTGCCAAATGCTGATGTTCCTTAAAAAAAATTCTAACCAATTTAGCTTCATTCCTGCAAGGAAATTAGTATGAAATGACAATTGGCTTTTTTTAAGAAGTGTTGTCTTGGCTGTTCTGATGTGTTTAGCAGGATGATGCAGTGCAGCAGATGTTGTCAGGGCCAAAGCAAAGAGAAAAAAAAAAAACAACAAAATCAGGATTCTGACTGTATGTTCTTGTTTAAATGCATCCTTGTTTAGCAGAACGTTTAAATACCTGCCTTGCTGACTCAAAGGCCAACGGGTATCCACTGCATATCTAGTATTTGCTTACACAACTCTTTTATAATGTCCAAGTGCCTCTGAATTATTTACTTCAGAACACACTTGATAGTGAAATACTCATTCTGTCACTGGGGTACTGAAGTAAGTAAGTTTCCCCTTTTTGTGGTTCCCACCTGTGGGTGGGCCCATTGCCTTGGCCAAGGGGTCCAGAGCAGCTCATGCTGCCACTGCTTTTGCCTAGCCACACCCAGCACCAGCCAGTCAACTCCACACTGCACACCACTTAATGCAAACTGTGGCTCCACAGCTGTCCCATATACCTCTGTTTTTCCTCTCTCAAAGGCATTTCTAGCACATGGCTCATGCCATGCACAATGCTTGTCTGCCCTGTGCTTGACATGGCAGTTTCCATCCTTGGACCTTAGTATAGATCACATTTCGTTTCAATGGTGTTTTTAAACTGCTCTAGATGAAGACACTCCACGTCCCTGTAGGCCACCAATATTACAGTCATGAACTCTCTTATCTCATGTGGCATAGCTTGAGAAACATTGGTATAAAGTTCCTCCCATCTCTTCTCCAGGTCCCTCGTGGTCCCTTTTTTGGGTTGAGACATCTTAAAAACTTTTTATAGGTTCTCTAATCATTAATGTCTCTATGCTATTGCAGGAGGTCATGTGCCAATATGATGCTTTCTGGAATGGCAGTGGATGACCAGACTGGTTGGAGGACCAACGCCAGAGGACCCTCCTGCTCAGTGGAATGATCTTTGTTCAAACCCTATGTAGCTGCTAATTTTGTCTAGAAAAAGACCTAGTTATTCCATTCCAGCTGAAATCTCTAGGATTGGTCTTGCAAGCAGATGGCATGCAGAGTCAGGGAAACGAGATGCTGAAACACAGCCAGGAGTCAATAACACTAGTAAGTGCAGTGGAATAAAAGCAGATCAAGGAGTTGGTACTGAGGATCCTATGCAAGTCATTTTGTGTGTTTTACTTCAGCCTTGAGTTAGTCCGATTCCCCTCACCGAATGTTCCCACATTTCAAGGTGGCTTTCTCTTGGGTATGATGTCCCACAAGCCCAACTAGGCCTGGTAAGTCTTCACAAGCCAGACAACACCATAAAAGACCTAAACATTGCAGCACTTACTGGCTTTTGTTTGCATATGGCAATAAGGGATTTGTGGCAGGTCACCAGATTCAGGTCCATGGCAAAACTGCTCATCAAATTCAAATTTCAGTCTAACCACTGGATTATCCTTTCCCCTGGGGAAGGGGGCTTAAAACTTTATCAGTGTGTAGGTGGCAAATAGAACAAGTGGTTATCTACACACACAGAGCAAAGGTAGAAAATATGGTTAGCAATGACATTTTAAGCCTTTCTGTGAAATGATCCATTACTAAATACACCTTTTCTTTTACATGCCAGATCTGAAAGGGGGATTATGATCAAAATGTCATTTTTAATTGTATTTTCTATCCTTGACATTGTAACATTTAGAATAAACTCCAACTCTTTTCCCCTAAAAAAAGAGACTGTACTCTTCCCAGGCATATAAGATAAAACAAATTATTTACAGCTCCAGGAGAGAGATTTCTTTTTAATTATCAGTATAATTAATGAATCCTTAGTGTCTGTTTCTATAAAGGTTAGTACTTTGTAAATTCTTAGAAAACTGATTTTTACGTGATTATTTGAATGGTAGCCATGTAAACCTGAGCAAAAATGAGCTGTTTTACAAGACAGACAGAAAGGCAGGAGGAAAATGTATACAAACTTTGCCATTATTTCATTTAGGATTTGGTACATATGGTCCCACATTGAATTTAGTACAGAAATAAAAAGCTGTTTAAGATACTACTTTTACCAACGCACATGTGAACCACAGAAAGCACGAACAGGAAGAGATATATGCTATATATGGTATATGCTGTATACACTGTGCTGTATATGCTGTGCAGCAGACAGTGTGAACAGAAGGTGAATTCCAGAAAAAAACATTTTAAAGGAAATGTGTCACTTTCTGCTATTCAAGTATATTTATTTTGACTCTAGGAAACTTATAGCTGATATAATTTTATCAGAGGTTTGGTTTGTTGGTTTTTTTTTTTTTTAGTAACCTGAAAACCAGAAACCCTAATTTCAGCACTAATTTTACTGTAACCAAACAGAATCAGATGCAAAGAGCAGAATATTTTTATCTTCTGACGTAAGAGGAGAAGCTGCAGCTGTTTCAGAGTTACTAAAACTTTCACATCTCTAATCAAGGGCAACGGTATAAGAAATTAAGAACTCAAAAAATGAAGCAACCATCAACTGCATTTGGCCTATTTATATGAGAAAGGGATTCTGTTGTGTTCATCTGCATTTTGGACCTCTTGATTAAGAAAATTTTAGGGCAGACTCCTGGCCTCCCTGAAGTCATGGCATGGCTGCCTGGACCCATCCTGTATCAGAACAGCCGGCTACACTGTACAGTCTGGTACACCAGATTATATATTAGGGACTAAAAGCAGGGAAGGGAACTATGGTCATGACTTATGCTCCTAAATACATCAGAAGTTAGCAACTTTTGCAAATATCCTTCATAATAATTTGTAATGTGCAAAGCAATCAAATAATTTTCTTTAGCACTGAGACTGATATGAGAGGGAACTGGCAATCTTGTAAAGCTTTTTATATTGAGACCAGTGTGATTTTGTTTGGATTTGCTGAAAAAGCCTGACTGAAAAAAAGCACCAAGGTTACTGACACTGTCTTCCCTCCTTTACCAGTGGCAGGAAGTCTGCAGCAATGAAGCATTTTAAATTTCAAATTTAAAATTTCAAATCTTAACATTTTCATGAAGAGGGAATACGTCAAGACATTAGGGAGAAAGCAGTTCATACAACAGCAAAAGTAGTCTTTCAGGAAGAGCAGTGACTATTATATATCTGAAGTTAACCATTTCAAGACACACAACTATCTCCTCCAAGCACAGAGAGGCTGTCTTCTTTTTATGCCATCGTAAATGTCTAAAGAACAGGCACAGAAAAGCAAGCATGGCCTACAACAAAAGAACCAGAAGGAAAAAGGTTTGCAGGAAAGAAAGGAAACAGCAAATTGACAAGGAGCTGATAGTTTAGACTCCTAAGGCTTGAGGATGTGTTGAATTACCATTTTTTTCTAATTTACCAGGCATGGACAGGTGTTTGAAGCCACCCTCCAAGTCAGCAGGAGTTTTGCTATTCACTTCCAGAGGATAAAGAACTCAGAATCTCATCACATTCATTCTTCTAGATCTTTAGATGCAATCTTCTGTTTTGATCTCTTTGCATTGCATTTCTAGGCAAATTGTTTCAAGTCCAGATAGTATTGCCAAGGTAATGCAAAAGCATTATTGCTACTCTAAGGTTATATATTTTTAACATTTCCAGATGAAGCTAACAGCCCAATTTACTGATTCCAAGCATGACACAAAGCAAAACAGCTTTTATTTGTATCATTATTGTTAATAGTGGCTTCGGAATACAGAGAGATGGGCATCTATTTACAATTTTATGTGGTGTCAAATATTATTAAGGAAATACTAATGCTTGCTGCTTTGCACCTGTAAAAGTCTCTATTTTGAAAAAAAAACTTTTTTCCTCTGTCCTTTTACCAGCCCAAATGTTCATTTGTAAAATTACCATTTATGTGACCATAAAATCAGAATCAGGATACAATTCATAAATTCCTTTGAGGTAGGTAAATATTTCTTCGATTACATAGAAAAGGTAATGAGTTGTGTAAGCTGAGCAATTTTCCCTTAAACGCACATCACTAGAACTGCAGAATTCTTGTATATCATTTTGCTCATTTCTCTACCATGTTGTATTTCAAACTGGAATTCTTTGAGGATTTACACTAGGTCACGTGTGGACAATATGACAATTTGAGGGTGATGGTTTTTATTTTCTTTCTTAATTTTTTTGCCTTCTCAGTTCATAAACTGACTGGCTTTTATAGCTTTCTAATAAGGAAGACGAAACAATTGCTTGATAGCTACAAAAAAATACAAATCAAGACTTGAATATCAATTGAAATAGAATTTTCTCAAGTTATCATGTCTTCAGTGTGTTAATTTTCTTTAGAAATATATGTGCAGTTGCCTTCTTCCTTCCCCACCCCATCTCAGTCTATTCTTGTCCATTCAGATTTTTGGACTTTATGTGACAGGGAGAGAAAAGAGCATAGGGATGCTTAAGGTCATCTTCATAATTTAGTACTTTGACAATATCTCCATCTACTTTCTCCTTGTCTCCTCTACAGAACTGACTGAGAACAAATCACTTGGTTATGACCAACATGAACAGAGACATGTCATAGAGTCATAGAATAATAGAATGATTTGATTTGGAAGGGACCTTAAAGATCTTCTAGTTCCAAACCCCGCTGCCATGGACGGGGACACCTTCCACTACACCAGGTTGTTCAAAGCCCCATCCAACCTGGCTTTTTTCGGTATCACACCAACTACCTGTGGTGAAAGCCAGCTGTCTTCCCTAGCACAACACTGAGTCCTACCTTATCCCGCTACTGACTGCAGAGCTGAGGTAACTACACAGTTTTGGTAAATCAAAGTGGATAATCAGTTCCTCAAAATTAGTAAGTATTTTCCATTGAAATATAGGCTTGCTAGGTTCTTTCAGCTAACCTTACCATCTCAACATCATCAGATGAAACTTTCTGAAGCTGGTCTATATTAATTTCAACACTCTAATTTATTTCCCCCATTCTAGTAATAAGAGCATGTAAAAAGCTTTTCCCTTATAAACTAGTCACTAATTGGAGACTGCTCTTTGCCCTTTTTCTTCTCCCCTGAATGCAACTTTGTGTGCCTGGCCATTCAATTATCTCTTCCATCTAAAAAAAAAAAAAAAGAAAAACCCAAATCTGTTCCAACATCCCTTTTTAAGATACTTCTGCCCTTTGCTGGCCATCTCCATTTGGAAATGGAAGAATATCACAAATAACATTTACATCAGTAAGTTGTGCATTGGATACTCCACGGCTGACAGAGTTTTATTTTATTAATGCTTACAAAGTTTTATCTCTGGAAGCTGGAGCCTATTTGAACACATTAAGCACTTGGTTATTTCCACTGACAAGATGAATTTGATACCAAATTAGAAACTGTCCAACCTTCAGTAGCTTGAACAAAGTGAGTATTAGAACGACAGAGCCTCTATTTGTTGAACTTGAAGTAAAAAAATTCCTAAACTCCAAGTAATGTTCCTGAGCTCACTCGTACTCAGATTACCATTATGGGTCAGATTTTGAACTTGTTCAACAATGTAAGAGAATCTCAGTAGCCTCTTAGAGAATTTTCCATAATGCAAGATTGATGCTAAACTTGTATGTGTAACCTCAAGCTGTTCCCTTAGAAGACTAGCACAGGAGTGAGGCCAAAAAAGCTGTAACACTTAAACCATTCTGAGACTCATGGTTTTTTCTAAACACCAACTGAAAAATAGCAGAAGTTACTCTCCCCAGTGGGCTGCTCTAACTTCCAGTGCTGGTAATATTTTCACTAGGCTAGGCAAGTATCTTGATATGTTCCAAGTCAGAACATCACAAAAAAGCAAAAGCAAAGACAAAAAGTGAATTTTTAATCAACCAGGAATGTTTGAAAATGGGGTGGTGGGGTGGTGGAATCTGCTTTTTGTGGAGCATGGCTCCTTTTCTTAAATAGTTTTTTTAAAGATTTCTTTTAGATAAGAAACTATCCCCTCCTGCTCTCAAGAATATTCTGGACAAGAAACTCCCAATATTTTTGTGCTCAAGTCAACATTTATGCAGAAGGAATTTTGACCAGCTGTACATACAAGTATAGCTCTGTTCCCAAGGGGTCAAGTGTGATAAGCATCTTACAGTGATTTTTAGCTAGTGCACATCCTGTATCTTTCAGCACAATCAGGCAAGCACAACTTTTTTTTTATCAATATGATTTGGCTGAATGTTTCTGCAGCAATGCTGTAAGAATGTGCCCACATCCTCAAGAGCCTGGGTTTTAACATAATTTGATTTCTGAGAAGGTATGGCTGAGACTGACGTAAATTGCACCACTGTTCTTGCTGAGGGATTTCTGCAAAGCAGCTTTTCTCATGCATTCTGACTTCACCCTGAATTATTCTTTAGGAAGGGGCCTCATTCAGAGGTGCTGAGAATCCTCAGTTACTCTGCAAGTTAGTGAGCTAGTGAGGTTTTTTGCACATCAGTATGGGATGCTAACATTTTGAATGCTGCTTCAAACCATACCTGTTCTCAGCTGACTGTGTTTTCTGCTCTAATTTGGGCTTTGGCCAGAGCACATCATTCACATCAGTCCTATCTTGACATCAACAGTTACTTACATTTCTTCATTATTCCACTTCTACCAGCTGGCCTATTATATTATAACATGTCACAAGGGACTGTATCAATTACATGAGGTTATACTACATCTGTGAGCATAATGTAAAACTGGGGTTGGGAGAATGGGGTTTTCTCACAATCGTGGGTAAGCAAAATGGCAGCTTTACAAGAATGGGTGCTAAACAGTAAATTAGAAACCTAGAGGTCTCCTGATTGATGAATTACTGTTACGTGAATGAGTTATATTACCACAAACATACACCAAGCAACTATGCAGTTAAACTGCTTGAGCAAGTCAAGGACTCTCTCCGCTTATCTATCCAGAGGCACTCCAGAAGCTTAGGCTTAATATTTGAAGTTGAAAAAAAATAATCCTTAAAAGCACTTCAAATACTCTATTGTGTAAACTGCACTGAAAAGAAGTCTACTTCTAAATGAGAACACCCTGATGGCGTGGGGGAAAAAGCTCTCAACTTCTGTATTGACTTCATATCACTGAAGAGGCTGTCAAATTCTGCAGGTAAATGAATCCTGAGCCAGCATAAAATGACTGTGCCAAAATGTTTCCCTTAAACCATATGGTGGCATATGACAAAAGAAAGACTTCAACAAATCTGAGTTAATTAATACCAGCTGGGAGTTTGCTCCAAAAATCACTGTTTTCCTTCTTTTTTACAAATCATGAAGCTGTTTTCACATTTTGTGAAGGTGTATTTCATGCAGTAATACTTTTATGCCCATGCATATTATTAAACAATATACATTTGGTGAGAGAAACCAACACCTGCATCTTCTTTGTCCATGGGTGCAGAAGAAAATGG
>VZTL01006659.1:193208-229554 GCA_013400535.1 Scopus umbretta | reverse complement strand
ATAACACCCACGTTACAGAAATAAGTTTATGAAAAAACAGTTTTCCAAACCCTTTTCCTTCCATAGATTTCCAAATCGTGTGACTTTTTATTTACTGCAGAATGTTAACAGAAAATTCTAATATTTAATTCTAGTTCCTTTACTTCCCGCATTATGATCGTGCCTGAAGATTGTCTAGCAATGCCTTAAGGAATGTGACTCAAAGGAGGTTCAGCCCTTCTGTCCCCGCTGTTGGCAGGGCGGGCTGTGAGCGCGGCACTGCTTTCTGCACTTCGGGGACATGGGCTGCATGCAGGTCATGTACATACTGTCCTGTGTTTATACTAGAAAACGTAAAGTTGGGAAAGTATGTGTTGCACTGGAAGGGAAAGTAGTTTTTGGCTCCCATGGGATTCGTTCTGCCCAGCACAGAGAGATGGAGAGATAAGCTGTGGAGTCTAGCGAGAAGCTAGTGGGATTTGTGTTAGCTAGCCACAAAGATGGGTGCTCACGTCTCCCCTTTTAGAATAAAACTGCACAATGTACAGCCCCCAGCCTGAAATACAAAGTTCAAGTAAAAAAGTGTGGAAAATGTACGGGGCGTTTTGCCCGCCTGACAGCCAGCCAGCAGCGCCAGTGAACTCAGTGGAATGGTATATAAGCACTCAGCATGGAAAACTTCAGCTTCTGGCATTATGTGGGCGTTTCAGAGAGAAAATAGGTTAGCTTTCTAAATCTAAGTTTTTGTTTTAATATTAAAATATACCACTAAATGATTGTTCAGTGGAAATTTGTAGAAATTTACAGACAATATCTCAAATTTTATATAAATAAAATAATGTTTTAAAACAAAACCTTCCCTCGGAGCATCTTATTCTAATGGCTAAAAATCTAGCATATAAAGTGATCTGGGCAATCGGTGTGCTGGTTTTATGTAAAGGGAATGCAGGTTTCAAAATACATATACTATATTCAATTGTTTTACAGATACTGTTTTTGCTGTAATGGGCTGTTTTCCTAATGACTGTCTAGAGGAAAAAAAATCATTTAAATGATATGAGACATGTCTTATAATACTCATTCAAAAACCCATTCATCTCTTCTGGACTCCATGGTGAATTGCAATAGGCAGGCTGGACTTTAGAACCATTATGAAAAATCCAGGACTTTCCAAGCAGGAAAAGCTTGGATGGGAGGAGATATTGAGAGTGAAGGGAAATGTAAAAAAAATAGAAGTTCATTACTATTTTTTCACAATAGGTTATCTGTGTTACTGTTATGGGAAGAGCCATCCAAGACCTCAATGCTCTCAGATCCTCGTATGAATAGAGTTGACAGAGTTGTATCATGACTATAATTGTGCTGGGGTTCGTATCTACAACGTAATCCGCATCAATATATCTATCTATTTGGAGCAGTAGGGAAAAAATCCTGGGATAGTTTTGTTTTCTTTGCATGGGTGAGAATTTATAGTGTGAAATTGCCAATCTTTCCTTTATCTTTCCTTTAAATTTGTCTTGTTGCATTCCTGAGCCCTTCAAAATACCATGAACCATTTCCTTTAAATTGTGAAGGCTGTCACTCTTGTGCCCGTAATTATTATTTTCCCCTTTCGGCTTTTCTTCTTTCCTCTCTTCCTGTTAAACAGGACTCACTTCTTTTGTTTGATTTTTGGTTCTGATGCTTGAAGAAGCTGCTGTCTTCTTACGGGTTTTCTCATGCTGCATTTCTTTTTTGTGTGCCTCTACATCGCCCACAATCCACTGGCAGGGAGTAGATGACAGATAGAAGTAAAACCAACTGGCTCAAATCCTTCTCTCTCTTTCACAGCAAATCGGCAGACATATTGGGGTGCAGCCTGTAGAGCTTAGCAGAAGGCAGGAGCAGGACCACCGCCTGGCTTGGGGAGGGCACCCTTAGATGCACCGGTCCGTGAAGTGCGCACCGGTGAGGTTTTCCTCCAGCCAGCCCTGAAGGATGATGCCCATTTTAAAGAATCCCACAAGGATAAATCACCAGACTAATCTATCAATAATTTTATTGTCCTTGCAGCATATGTAATTCCCCCCAGTCCCTTCCAAGGACAAAAACTATTTCAAGTTTATGTCTGAGAAACCTTTAGGCACCTTACAGGATATTTGGGAATATTCTGAATTCAGGCTTCTTTTTTTTTTTAGCTTCTCTGGTGGAAAGACGATTGGATTTATATTTAGTCTGTGTTTCTGTCCCTATTTTATAAACACAGGCGTTCTGAGACAAAATAATAATAGTGTGAAAATGGACCAACCACAGTGATGGCAAATGTATGGATAGACTTTTGAGTTTATAGTTACACAGAAAATGTTTTGCTGAAGTGGTGGTCCCTAATGTAAGATTCACTTTTAATTACCCAATACATTCATATTTGAGTAAAAAAAATAAATAGATAATAGAGATAGAGAGAAGGATATGAACTTCAGTGGTCATGATATCATTGACTGGAAAACCTAAATGGTGTATTTTATTCATTTAACTAAGGCTGTATAGCCATAGCTTTTCATTGCCAGTGTAGTAATTTTGGAGTTTAAGCTTTTATCTTTCCACAGAATATTTCATGCCCTTAAAGCTGTGTGGTTTATTTGTCTAACTCTGCTAAAGTTCTAACTGCAGTAGCAAATACTATTTACCATTTTTAAAAGGGTTGTCAAAGTTATTAGATATCCGATGAGTGTAATGGACATAGGAAATAAAAAATATTTTCTTTTCCATGTCTAGTAAATAATAAATATTTTAGATTTTATCCTTTAACTGTTCATTTGATTTTCCAGTTGGAAGCATTACCACTGTATTAGTAAAGAGTCGCTATAGGAAAAGACTAGATGTTAAATTACATTTTCAGCTATCTTGACATGCCATATTTGGCACGGCTTTCTCAGTGAACAAGCTAGTCTATATATTTCTGAGAAATTAAAACCATATGGCAACACCTTAAAAAAAAAAAAAAAAAGCTCTCTGGAAGCATCCTTGGAGTTTTCAAAATGTATATGAATTAAATATAGCCATATTTATTTAGAAAGGATCTGTTTGGATTAGACATAGACCCCTCATTTCTGCTCCAAGAATTAAACTGCCAATATGCCACTGCTCTAAGTCACAATGGGAGATGACTTAATGATTGCACTTCTATTAATAGCCTCTTTGTCTCTAAGTTGAATGATGTATTTAATTTTGGCTAAACTCGGCTTTTGTGAAGACTATTAAATTAGGGCATCAATTCGAGGAGCAGAGCTTTCCTCTGCCAAGCCAGATAATTGGTATGATAATATTGTCAGTGGAAGGAGATTCCACTCTTCACTGTCATTTGAAAGACTTCAGAAGACTTTCTATGAAGTTAAAATTGCTGATAGATATTGGCTAGTGCTCTGCAAATCAGTACTGACACTGGTTTTGAGCTTCCCTTTGCACGCTGGCCTTCGGGCAGCCGGCATGACCAGGAGGCAGGAGACCTCAGAGCCCTTGAGGCACGAAGCTCCTTGCAAAAAATCACATTTGGGACACAGGACCAGGGAGGTGGAGCGCAAGTGGGCTCTTGGACCTCGCCAACGCATGCAGATGTCCCTTCTGGCAAGATACTATCTCATTCCCAAAGAAGTTCACCAGGGATTGTTTAATATTAATATTTAGAGAGTCTCTAATTTCTCCAAGGCAGTGGAGGAGGAGCTGGGTCACAGTGTCGCCTTCTCCTCAGGCGCCTGAGCTGGAAAAAGGTGCTGGCAAAAGGTGCCTCTCGTCTTGAATTATCTGGTGACATTACAAGCTTTGACAAGAAATCTCCTCCAACTCCTACCCAGCCAATATGTGGTCAAATATATGACTTAAGCGGAAAGCATTTGATTAGATGAATGTAGGTATATAAAACCATTCAATTTGGGATAGATATTTTGATATAGGAAACATATTTTCAATTTTGTATTTTATGTCAGTGAGGAAGCATGTAAAAACTTTTCAGCAACATAATACCCTAAAAACTAAAGCCCTCAATTTTCCCCTGCCTCTGTTCCTATATACTTCTTGTATATTTGCACATTTGGGTATGATGACAATTAGTTCTGTGCTACGGGACTGGATTGATTTCGCTTTCTGGGTCTTGTCCAGCTAAAACGTTACAGGTTCAAATACAGAAGCCTCTGGTTAATGAACTCCAGAAAGTGTAAAATACTGAGGCCCTGCAGTTACATGATCACCCTTCCGAACAGAAGCACTAATATCTAACAAGGCGAGCTACTGTTCTACCCTTTAGAAGAAGCTCATAAAAAGTAGGTTTAATTTGTCTGGGAAAAATAGACTTTAAAAAAGTGGTGTAAGTTCCCTGGTGGAAAAACATGCTTCTATTATGAAGCCTTCCCACCAAATGTCTTGGAAATTAGGCAAAGTTAACATGTCCAGTTGGAGCCAAGCCAGGAAATGAACAGTGGATGTTCTCTTGTAAAAATCCTGAAAGCTGCAAGTAACCCATAAACAGTTTGCGGAGTGAGTCAAAATGGACCATTTTATGTTCCCTAATGGAAATACAGCTTATTTGTACATGGAGTCAAAGTAACAATGTGATGTCATCAAATGATTTAAGGTCAGAAGCATAGCAAGAGTCAATATACAGTGGTGGATGGAAACATCCTATTCTTACTGAAGTATTTTGGAGGAACCACCATCACTAGGGTTTGTCTTGGCCCTTTGGAGCTGGTACAGGAAAACCTCAGCAGCTCTATTCCTGGAATTGCAAGGTGGGAAGTTTACTGTTACCATCAGTCTAAGGAGGGCTTTCAGGAATATTAGTAAAGTTTGCATTTGGTTCAGAAAACAGAGACATTTCCTATAGAAAAGCGCACCTTTGGCTGCTGTGGCCAAACAAACAATCTGTGTTCAGTATTATCTCCAGAATTAACACTGAGGTTTGCAGATCAGATTCAAAGCACAAGCAGCTTTGAATCAGGTATTCCAATTCACAGATCTGCTGCAGAAAAAGTGCACACCTGAAAAAGTGTCCCTTGAGGACCAAGCTTCCTCTAAAGTAAGGGGAGCCGGGATGTCCCTCAACCTTTGACTTTCAGCCAGAGGCCCTTTCCTTGCATTCTGAAATGTGAGATTTGATCCCTTCTTTCACAATATGATTTTAATTTGTAAAGTGGTTTTGAGCCTGTGGCAGAAAAAAACAGAAGGTTGAAGTGTTATCCAGTACTGATACACAGCTTTTTCCAAAGCTTTAGAACCAGATGAGCTGGGAACAGTCCTTCCATTTTTCTTTCAAAGGCAGAATAGAGCAGTGGAAGGTTCAAATGAGGTGCTTGCAAACAAGTAAAGGAGAAAATTTTTGCCCAGGTTATACAACTCCCATAGATTACTGAGAGCAGCAAAAGCTTGTTCATCAGCAGTTACCTGCAAACAGGCTGAGCGATCCTCAACGCTCAAGTTTCACTAAATTATACTTTTTTTTTTTTCCCCCTGAAAATATCTTAATGAAAGAATGCTTCCTTCTTAGCTTCTTGAGGTAAAGTTTGACAGTGACTCTTGAGTCATTTCTGTTATTTATCTCATGACAATTTGTTCATTAGTCATACTTATTACTATGATAAGAAAGCATACACATCATTTTGATGAGGGATGTCTTGCTTCTCACTCAGTTCCAAGCATTACCATTCAGAATTAATCTCTAATTAAGGATGAGTTTTGGAACCTAAACTAGCATTTGAACTACGTGTCCCGGTCTCGGTAGGAGTATTAAAAGCCTTATCAGAAATGGTCTAGTTGACAAGAGGGGATAATTGGAGAATATAATTAATTAATATAAAAGACTTTAACTAAATAACAAAACTCGAGATACATACATGGAGCACAGAGCTCACTCAGGTATCTCTCCGGGACATTGCGTTGCTCTGTACAGACCCAGCTGGATTTCCTTTACAGATGTTTTCCTACACGGTTTGTGGAAGTGAGTAGGATGATCATGATTTTTACAGACATACGCAGGCACAGCAAAATTACATGGGATGACGGAGGTCAGCTGGAGGCAAACAGCAGAATATAGTAGATTTCTATTCCCTGACTTCCAAATCGTAGGTCTTTTCTTGTTCCATGGGATGTATGGCCCATTTTCTCTAAGAAAATTTCTGAAATACGATGAGAGCTTACTCTCTGAAAAACATGGTAAATTTTCAGCCATTTAGGAGAAATTGTTAGGAAACATTAACACTTATTGTTTATTGTTAAAAATTAAATCTATGATTTTCAGGGGTTTATTAATTTTGAAGAAAACTTCTAAATCAGTTCTACGTATCGATATTTGCAAGCACTCATTTGTCTTCCAGTTTGGCAGGAGGTTAGCTGCAGATTCAGTGGAACAAGTCACTATTTAATCACCTTTCTGTATTTCATGGCAGCTGCCAATTAGAAGGTGGGAGGGAGGCATGGATAGGCTAGAACCATATGGTGTACTCTAAAAGTAGATAACTTAGGAATGACATTTATTTGTATAAAAAATAGTGCCTTCTCTTACCTACCTGTTAGGCATGGCCCTTTCACGAATCTTGCCCACAGTTGCAAGAAAAGCAAATTGGAATAAAATGAGATGCCAAGAACAGCACTTGCTGGTTGGGAACATTACTGTTTTATTATAGGAAAATACCTGTATCACACTCATAAAGAAACTATTAAAAATGTAGGTAGGCTACCCTTTCTACCTACTTCCACATACCCACACCTACGCACAAAACCTCCCTTTCTTCTGAGCCCCAGTTCCAGCCAATTTCTGTATGAGGGTTGTGTCTAACTGTGCATCAGGAAAGTCACAGACAAAGAAGGGTATGAGCGGGAGGAATCTTTCCGTTTCCATTATGGTTCCATAAAATTTCAGTCCAGAAGGTGTAGCTTGGGATGCAGCGAGGAGTTCACACACACAAAGTCTGCATAGGAGATAGAGTTCCTACAGGCCCAAACACATACAGCAGCACGGGTAGACTTGTACCCTTTGTACTTGTCCACAAATAAATGTGATTCTGAAAGATTTAATTAGATACACACTCAAATGTTGCTGAGAAAGAGAAATTCAAGAGAAGAATTAACAAACTGCCTTCCTCTTCAGCTTTTCTGTTGAGCTGCGTGGAGCTGGATTTGAGCAGAAGCCACTAAATAAAGCAAGGAATTTAAATGCTGTTTTCTTGCAAGTTGACTGAAACCAAATATACTTGATAACAGGGCTAAGTCCTTGTGGGAGCTGAGCTGAGTCTTTCACACATTTCCTCAGGTAGGAAACTGCTGTGCAACATTTCAAAGCAATGTCCCTCCCATTTTTCTTAAAAGAGCTCTTTAGTGACTCCCTAGGTTGTGGTTTCCGAGTCCCACAGGCTGGACACGCTGCTGGTTCCTTATAGGACATGGTGTATGGGAGTCTCTCAGGAATGTGTTTTCCCTCGTTTACAGATCCATACCCCCACCCTGTGGCATGACCTGGCCTGCAAAGCCAACAGCAGCCAGAGCTCCCTCCTTCCAGCCAGGCTCGTAGCCTTGCTCTTGGGACACCCGCTTGCCTCCAAGCTTAGAGAGAAAGGAACAGGATGGGACAGAGGAATGACACGGTGGAAAGAGGACACGATTCAAAACTGCTTTAGAGTAGCCCTGAGGACAGCGAAACACAGAGCTTGAGTCCTCCACGCACAGTGAAAGGAAAAAAAAAAATAAAAATCACTGTATCAAGAAAGATCCTCTGGATTTCCATCAGAAGGGACAGAGGAATTCAATACCTGGAATTCAGCCAGAGGCTGCAAGATCCTATAACTTTAATGTCTGCACTAGACTATTTCATTTCGCTACAACATTTTCATTTCCAATTAGAATATACATGCAGTCAAATCGCCGTGCATATAACTTTCCTATGGCAGCCTCTCACAGAGGGCGAGCACAGCAGTTATTGAGAACTATTATGTCTTCAGCTGACCATGGGTTCTCCACATCCAAATTCCCAATTTTTGTTATGCCATTGTAAATCCAGAGAAACTCCAATGATTTCACTGAACTTAGTCTAGTGGAAAGCCAAAGTAAATACAATGAGTTGTCAAAGGAGTTATATCACATTGTCACTCGTGTAACTGAAAGCATAATTTGCACTATTTTTTAATAATATGGTGTCTTAGATCATTAGGAATGAGGCCCTGCAAACACATCCATGAGTAACTTTTCTTCATGTGAGTAGCCCCTGTGCTGTCGATTTATGTGAAGAAAGCTAATATGCCAGATTTTGGGAGACTTCAGCAGAAACTATCTGGACTTACACCAGCTAAAGCTCTGGTTTACTATGCTCATACAGAGAAATGTCTGCTGGATTGGGCCCTTCTGATAATGTCCCCAGGAGCTGATAAAAAGAATAGCTGAGAAGTCTTGAAACAGGTTTCTGGCGAAATCTGTAGGGTAGAAAATCTTGAAACTTAGGGGTGGTAGGGCTTGTAAAAGATTTAAAAATCAGACTGGCTTTGCGCGACAGTCTCAGAGCCAGATGAGAGATGAAAACTTTTGGCTCCTCTGAACTATTTGGCATGAAAATCCTATGAAAGTTTGAAAGGAAGTTACAATTCAGAAAGAAATCCTTCAAGTTCAATCTTCATGCTACCGGAATCTTATCCCACGGTCCTCCTCGTGAACCAACAATAAAGATAACTCCTGTCACAGCCACTGCTATTGCTACAGCAGAGCAGAAATGTCTTCCCAGCCAGCTATACCACACCACAGCATCAAACACTCATCACCACATCGATATTTCAGAAAAATAAGACGTTACATCCAGCTTAAAGAGTGTGCCGTTAGCTCCAGACTCACTGGGAATGCATGAGCAAAAGGGGAGCAACTGAAAGGAGGAATTGAAAGGTGAGATCCTGGTCCCACTGAATTCAGTGGCAACATTCTCACTGACTCCTACGTTGTTATGGTTTTGCCCCAAATTAGGTTCCAGTGACAAAATTTTCCACAGCGGCATGGTATGATTGAGGCAAAGCATTGCATTCAGCTCCTTCAATGTAAACCATTTCTGGGGTATAGGAATGAGGAACGGAGTTTGTTGGGGGGGTTGTTTTCAATGAAAAGGTATTCCAATATACCTTTAAAAAATATGTTCCAGAGAAAACATAAGGAAATTAAGTTTGGGTATGGCTACACAGCCATTTCCCTCCTCCCCCAGCCCAGATTCACTTAGAGACATAAAACAACATCTTGATATTTCATTTTGAAGGGTCCTTTCTTCAGCCTTTTAGAAACAAATTTTACCCTGCATATAGTTGTAAATAAAAAAGTAACAAAATCAATTCATCACGGACTTTTATGAAGTGAAGAGAAAGTTAACACACACCATTGGTTCTAAATTGATTTCTGAAGGCATAAGGACCAATAAAGCGCATTTCTTATTTGCCCCTGTCTACTTGCGTGGAGTTTCCTACAGGTCAGAAGGCACACGAGCTAAGGTCATCCCCTAGGGTGTATAATTTGCAACACAGTGCCTTCATTGCAGAGCTTCCCTGCCACAAGGCGCAAATATGTTTTCCTTGGCCAGGGGAACTGTATGAAATAAATTATTCTGCAGCCAGTCTGACAGAGCTGGGCATGGGGTACAGAGAACTGGACAATTTCCCAGTGGCCTCTTGCCTAGAATTTGTTCTGAATGCATGAAGCTGAGCAGGATTTGCAGAAGACAGATGTGGATAGCGCGTATTAATTCCCAATTCAAGTTTATCTCTTCGCGTCACAAAAGGACAATGAGTTGCTTCAGCAAATCTCACTTAGCAGAACCCAGTGTGACTTCTACCAGAGCTGGAAAATGCAAATGTATCCATTTTAGCATGTCTAAGGTGGCTGCTCTCAAACCTTGCGTCTTATCACATATTTCACGGCTGTACAGCAAGACTCTTAGGTTAAATTCATTGCTGGTGTAACTCTATCAAAGCCATGTGTGCAGGTCTCTTGAAAATTATGTGACAGTGTGAACCTTATGGCAATAGCAGTTATCTGATAAAGGGGGAAAATAAGACATACAGTGTTTCTTTTGCTATCAAATACATGTTTCCATTTTGACCAGGAAAAAAAAAAAAACAAAACCCTTAGCTTTTCCTTTTAGACATTAAAGGTCAGATTAAAAAAATATTTTGGCATCTAATGCCTATTGAATTCAAGGTAAACCAATGTGAAAAAAAAACACAGCAAGATGAACTTACAGTGTTTTGCTTTCAAAAATATGGTAGTGCATGGTCAGGTAAATAAATATTATATTCTTTTCTGTTCATTTGACTCTAGTCATGTACTTGTCCTGCTCTCGTTAGGATAGCATCTGATTTTGCTCCCTCATACCTGTGTGTCTCCAAGGTCTTTAACATATTTCATGTTTATATGCACACATTTAATAAAAGCAAGGAAGACAGGACAGGAGCTTCATACTTCTCTCTGTCCTGCAAACATATCAATGTCATTTTACTGAATCCACATTAGTGGCTTTTGAATTGGCCAAAACAAAAAAAACCTTGATAGTTAGCTGAATTCCTGGAGAATCTGTTGGTTAAGAAAGACACTCTGATTTTTACATTGGGAAAGCAGTCTGAGATCTCGCTCCTTTCTCCAAGTTATTCTGCACAATTACTGAAAAGGAAAATGCTATCATATGGGAAAAATCACTTCCAGAAGTTGTTTCTTCACTAGGTCATACAGTAGCTGCTTGGAAGGACAAATCCAAATCAGATGCAATGCAAGGTGGTGGTTTCAGACTGAAATTTTGACTGCATTGCTTAGTAGGATTTTTCTCCTGCCTGAAAAGCAAACATTTTAAAACAACAGAATTTTACATTTTATACAGAAAAGTGGGAAATGTACTCCTTTCAATCTTTAAATTTGCACATCTGAGAACCACCAGAGCAAGAGTTTATCAAATGTGATAAGGTAAAACCTACATTATTAGAAGTGAGAGGAAGGGAATTCATTTACAGCGCTGGTGAATATTTGAGCATTTTTTCAGAACGTCTGACTGTTATTTCGTCTTGAACATCCATTCAAAATAATTGGGAAGTCAAAGCACAGCAAATATCTCCCGCCGCTTGTCGGACATACCTGGTACGTTATTGGATAGTTAAGTGGATAATGGTGTGAAATAAGCCTATAAAAACCAACACACTTCATAGTTAATATTTTTTCAGAGTATAGTTAAGTTACTATGACACATCTGTCATAACTCTTATGGGGAGCTTCATAATGTGTCTGAACTTATATACTCAGAGCTGTAATGTATCTCATGAACTGCAGCAGACCTATGGAAACTGAATATCCACAGGTCAATGGCAATATACTTTATAGTGTCAATACAGTATACGGTTACAATGGTAGCGTGTAATAATGCCAAGGTCTCATCTTGGTCTAAAGGATCTTCTTTTCCGCCTGTGTACTGGCTTAGAAAGCTTTGCAGCTCATTTTCCTGGAGGAGACCAGCACCTAGGTGGGATTCTGGCATCACGCTGTGTGCTACCATAGCACGGTGCCCTCAGCCTGACAAAAGTCACAATTCCTGCATGCATCAACCCTGCAAGAAATTCTGAAAACTCCTAGTCAAGGAAAGGACAGCATCGCAGAGTCCTGTGAAGCTGATGAATGCTTTCAGGTACTGGACTAGACAGTGAGGTTAGCATTTCCAGTCTGAAAGGCAGTCCTACTATTACATTTTAGCTAAAAATGCTCAAACTGAAAAAAAAAGAAGCACTACTGTCTTATTTTCCACAGCTGAAAAAAAAAAGAAATAAAAAAATCTGTTGTGAACCTGCTCAAAGTCTTAGCTGGAGTGTCGAGTCCCAGCAGGCTGCACTGGGAGAAGCGAGTGAGGGAGGATGAGGAGAAGCCTCATCCTTAGATTGGCTATTAGGAAAAATTTCTGTACTCAAACAGTGGTGAGGCATTGGCACAGGCTGCCCAGGGAGGTGGGGGAGTCCCCATCCCTGGAGGGGTTCAAAAAACGTGTGGATGTGGCACTTCGGGACATGGTTTAGCAGGCACGGGGGTGTTGGGTTGATGGTTGGACTAGATGATCTCAGAGGGCTTTTCCAACCTTAACGATTCTATGATGCTATGATTCTAAGCCAGGCAGGCTGCGCTGCTCCACGGTGTCCTGCCTTAGTGGGGACAACCTCCTCTCTGCTTGTGGATTCAGAGATGAAAAGCATTGAGCAAAGCCTCCCCACAGCCCTGCCCCTTCCTCACATAGTGATGGACGCTGGCCTCATGTAACACTGGCCTCCTACAGACAGGTATTACTCAACTCCATGCCTTACGTTAACACAGCGTCTCTACCGCAGCTGAGAAACTGTGCCAGTGGAGAGAGAACGCTGGTGAAGCCTCCAGCCTTTCTCCAGACTGAAGCACCAAAAGGAGCAGCTGTGGGCTTAGCATGCCGGGCAAAACAGACTACGTATTAAAGTTCCCCACTACAGACTGCAGAGCCTGATGCAAATTGCAATTTAAAAAATTCTACCTCACTGATCATTACATTTGGGTTTTAATACTTTATTGAGGTGAAAACCACTTAATACTAAAAATCTGCTTTCTAGCTGAAAATAAATTTGCAGTATTAAATGTTATAAACTAGCGGAGGCTCTAGAAGAAGTTGAATAGGACCCACGCATCAATTATAAACTTTATGATCTAGCTCATTATTCCAGGATGCTTAGAAAGCTGGTTTTGTGCTGAATTCCTGGGCTGATTTATCTGAGCACTGGTACGATGATAACTTCTGCTGTGTTACAAAGAATCACTCTCCTCTGCATCACCCATCAGTGGCTTTTTCTAGAGTTCCTCTAAGCAAAACAATAATTTCAGTCCAGTTTTGGATTTTCTGTCCTCAAGCTGCTGTCCATGCTCCCAAACTAAGAGGAGCGATTTGAGTGACAGGCAGGTCTGGTACATCTGGGCCTCAGACACCTAAAGCTATGGGATTCCCATTCAATACAGCGCAAAAGTGTGAAATTTGGAAGTCTCAGTCCTCACTAGCAAGCTATGGGTCTGGGCTGGCTTTGCTTTTTTCATCCATGTAAAAGAAGAATCTAGTGTAGCAGCCAGCTGCTGAAATTATTCCTGTATTAAAGGCAATGGAGGCTGAGTCTTGAAATGTGTTGGATTCCTACGCACTTCAAGAACGAGCGGTACTTTATGGGTACCTGTGATTAATTCCTGTAGTTTTAAGTCAAGTTGTCTCACAGACACTAAGCTCTGCTTCACGTTAAGTGTTGACTTCCAGGATTTTGGCTGAGCTCAGCGAGGAGATGGGAATCATTTCCAAGGAACAGACCTAGCTCTAGATCCTGCTTTCAAAGAAACCCGAGGGTGTCCGCACTCAGAATACTTCTTCAAACCCAAACCATTCTCCCTGGCTTGGACAAAACCCAAAACCCAATTCCAGCTTGCTCAAACAGTTTGCAAGACAGAGGGAAAGAAGCTGAGTTGAATTCTGATTTCTCAGTAATGGTTTTCAGCTTTGAAACAGCTACTGGTGTTCCCTTTTAATAGAGATATTTAACACTATCAAATGATTTAAGGGAGTACTTAAAATGTGGAGCAGACATCTAATCATATGGCCACAGGGGCAATTTTTCAGCTCTGACGTGCAGCATCTCTCTCTGCACAAAAGCAGGTAACTCAAGAGCCTCTCCTTCAGCTGACTGGGGTGCAGACTTTATATACAGCACATCGGTTATAGCTAAAAGGGTTAATGGCAGAGCGGGTTTCCACCTAGAGGCGCTTCTTTAAAAGTGAAATGAAATCGAATGGTATCAAATCAAATCAAATCCAATCCTCCATTCTATCCTTCTGATAGAGTGGTGCTAAAAGGTTAACTTACAAAATAGTATTGCTCTCGGGCCGATCCTGTGGTGGCTCTGTGGTTTCCGCCTATATAAATTTGATAATATTTTACAAATGCAGTATATGAAATATATTCTTAACATGTGTTTAATACATTTACAATCTATTAAAATGAAAAACAGAATACGCTTCAAATACTGCTTGGGTATTTGCTTAATGCAGTATGTCTGGAACATGTTAAACATTATTTTAGAGGTAATTGAAACATTTCACACACATTCACCCTGCGTACTGTATGTGTGTACTGCATGCACTTTGGGGCCAAATCTTGCCCCAAGCACACAGCCTGAATATCCAGGCTGAGGACTGAGAGGTTTTGTCAGCCTGGCATTTCCCTGCCTGCAGAGGGGCTCTGGTCCCCGTGGCTCTCCGAAGTAAGCGTAATTCTTCTCTTCCTTCACCCCACTGGCACGTGACCAGGGGGTCCTCGTAGCGTAGGTCTCTCTGCATCTCTCCGCTCCATTTTTGCTAAATAAATTAGATCCAAATTTACTCTGGGCAACCGGTTACCAAGTTACAGGGTATTATTTCAGCTCACTTCAGCACATAGCCTGTCAAAGCGGCCATTAAATACTTCTCAAATGAATATTTATGTAAATACACATGGTACGGGAATATTCCTATGTAAGTATTTGCTTAGTTTCACAACATGTTCCTCTCACTCATGCCAATGTTTCCAAAAAGTGAACAAGGTGTATAGAATAATGATGGAGAGAAGTCCTCGTTCTTGTTCAAATAAATGGCCACAAAGACCCGATTATAGTATTTTCCTTATTATCTCTACATAACCATTTCATGTCCCAGGACAAGACAGCATGATTAATAAATTATACATACCTATTTCAGGTGGCTATCATTGCTCCAGAGAGGCAGTACAGTAATGGAAAAGAGTGAAAAATGTGTTTATTTCCAACGTGGAAACAAAACTGCGATGTGTCCCCAGCATCTGACTTCTCTGTGCCATTTCCTTTTCATTATGCAACTGTGCACAGTATATGCTTTTCAGGCTAGGAACCTAAGCTTAGCTTGCCATAGAGCTTTATGTTTTCCCATTCCTGAAACCTAAATCAACAAATTATGTAATGAATACTGAGGGAGATAGTAGTTATGCTTCTAGCTTAGTCAGAAAAGCTGTACTTTGGGCTGAGAGATTTGCTGCTTGGAAGAAGGCCATTTGTCTACAATGTAAACTCCTAGAGTCCTAAAAAGTCAGGGTTTTCTTTGCTTGCATGTGGATGTTTTGCTTACTGCTTGGGATCCAACTTCTTTGGAGCTAGGAAAGCAAATTAATTTCAGAAAAAAACCGTGAGAGATGACAAAGGAGAAGACCTCTCTGCTCATGAAAATGAGATAACAGCAATACTCAGTGGTTTTGTGCCTCACTCTTAGTTGGCAGTCTCATAGAATATGGACCTTGATATCTCAACTTCCTTTTCCCAGTGGAGCCTTTACTCCGTCTACTGCCTCCTCCTAACTTTTAAAATCTTTTAAAAATCCTTTCCCTTTGCCAAGTAATGTGGGCAGCTATAAATTTGTCCTGGTGGTGGTAGACTAGAAGCTATTTATCATTTCAACTTTGGTTAAGACACTAATTTTAGCTGGGAGTCATTAGAAGAAAAAAAAAATTCATCAAAGCTTAAAATAGACTAAATGAGGTCTCAATTAGAGTGGTTTGCAGATGTTTAATAGTTTCTGTATGATCCTTTTTCTATAGCTCCTTCAATGAGTTATCTCAGTACACACATTCAGGTAAGACGCCCCTTGAAATGAATTCATATGAGGAAGTAAATCAATCATTTTCTAAGGACAACTCAAGCCAGAGAGCATAATTTTAATGTATCATATTACTGTCCCTCTTTGCATTTGGGTTGTATCTCAGGCAAACAGCTAATGGAAAGGAGAGACTGTACCCTGTATTCCAGTGTCTTCAAAGGAAATAACTTTTTTTGCAATGCAAGGTTGTGCTGTGTAATTTTTTTTTAATAAGAATTATTCCACATTATTTATTTATACATAACCCCCTTCTTTCCTTTACAGTTGTATTAATGTGCTCTATTCATGCAGTCAGATGCTTCAAGATATTTTGTAGGAAATTCACCTGGGAGAGGGTTGCAGGCAAGTAGTACCTATTGTGAAAGGTTCTTGCTAAAAGGAGATTACTAATTTTAGTCTTAACTGTCCTGAGTACCTCAACAAGACTTGACAGTCTATCTCAGTGGCAAGGGCATCTCTACCAGATTCTGCACGCCCCCAGAAAGCTCTTAGTTGAAGATGTCTTTCATGTTCATGGCGGATCTTAAATGTAAAGGTTGTTGTTGACACCAGTCTCTGATCTGAATAAACCAATAAATAAATAAACCATACTGAGCTGGAAGAGGCCAACAGGGCAAAAGCCACGACGCTAAATTTCACCGAGCAGTGCACAGCGGGTGAAACAAACATTTGTCCAGAGATGCAGAAGCAAAGATTACACATTTGGTGTATCAGAGAAACGGAGCAGCTCTATCGCCCAAATTCACAGTGATTGTTCCTGTACTTTTTACCAATACAAGCCAAAATCTGAAATGGGCTACAGCTGTTTTCTAGAAGGGTTTAGGAATAATTTGTAGGTCCCTGGATAATGCACATTGTTAACTCTTTCTGCTTGGGTTACAGACTATTTTTGTAATCTCTGATTCTCTGAAAAGTTTTCCTGAGCATTTTTCAACATTCACAGAGGGCCAAAGAAGGGCCAGATCCACCTAACTTAATTTTCTTTTCTTTTTAAAATACTCAGTATTCACACCACTGTGAAATGGAGACATGACAAGCAAAGAACTTTAGTTTATGTACCTTACATTTTTGGCAAGTCAGGTTTTATTCCTTGCCTCCTCCCTTTCCTTTCGTCTCTTCTTCTCCTCCTTCAACCCACTCCATCCAAACCCCATGTGCCCTTTTCAGCCTAGGAGCCTGAAGGAAAGTTTGTAGATTACAAATTTGAATAAACTTCATTTCAAGAGTAAACAAGCAAAAAATGACCACATTGGTGTCAGGTTCCTGATAAATATTAGGCCTGACGTAGGTTGGGGTTTTTCCTTGGAATTCTGCTTGCTGTTTGTGTTCCAGGAATCAATTTTTTTATAGTAGGTCTTTTTCCTTTTTCTTTTTTTTTTTTTTTTTTTTTTTTTTAATGAGTCGAAAACTTGATGGCGTTTTCCAGCCTGTAACCACGGAGTGCATTGTACTTGCTACTAAATGACATGGTCAGAAGCAGAAACCTGGCTGGTCTGCCTGAAACCGTGTCTTGAACATACAAGTCTCTCTATCTCAAGATATTTATTTTTCATAATATATGAAGGGGTGTTAAACAAGGGTCACAGTGGCAGCTAATCTTACAGGAAAGAATACACCTGGGCATTTTATTATTTTATTTTATTTTATTTTATTTTATTTTANTATTATTTTATTTTATTTTATTTTATTTTATTTTATTTTATTTTATTTTATTTTATTTTTTCAACAATTTGTCCTGTTGAGTTCTCAAAAAGTAGACTTTGTGTCTGAATAACAACCAGACATGCATCTACTTTGCAAAGCAATGAAGAAATTTCCACATGAAAAGTAATGAAAGCTGCCAGTGCAGGAATTATGTAGCTCAAGCAGAACTTATTAACCACAAGACATTTCTGAAATATCAACCAGATTCTTTGCCCCATCCTATGCTGAGTTTTAGCTTCGTATATGAATCAGCTCAAGCAATTTTTAAAACAAAGACTGGCAAAAGAGGGAGAAGAGGCAGGAGTCATCATGTGAAAGAAATGGGCAAAGACTGATTTTTCATGAGGTACAGGAAGGACAGTATAATGAGAGTCTCAGAGAAAATGGTAGTTCTTCAAGAAAGGGTGAGATTATGACAAATTGCACTTTCCAGGTCTAAGAAGCCCCATGGTTTTTTCTCAGAGCAGTGTTTCAAATATAGGAGTGGCTGAACCGCAAAGAAATCTGACTGCCCACATTTTCCAGTGAGTGTCTTTTTGAAAACAGGTGACTTTGCTGGTGTGGAATGAGAGGTTTTAAAAATCTCTTCAGTTGCTGAATCTAAAATGAAAATAATAAAATCTAAATAAATCTAATAAAATCTAAAATAAAAGCTTAATCAGGACATGGGAGTCCTGAATACCTTTCTCTTCTCAGAGGTTCAGCTTCTGAAATCTTTATGTGATACAATTAATTTCAGCAGACCCTCAATACAACTGTTAGGGCACAATCCAAATAAATTAGGATTTATGAGCCTAATCCTGCACATTCCACTGCAGATGTTTGCCTGAGCCAGTGGTCCCATCCACCATCAGAGAGATACTGCCTCTTGTGTAGACCAGAGCTCACCGAAGAGTATACAATATTTTTTCTTTAACTTGAGGGGGACAGGATCAATTCACAGGTGGATTAAAGCCACTCAGAGGAGTAAAAGAGCAGCCAGCGAGTTCACTGTATTGTGGGACCAGCTGAAAATAACCAGCAGTGCTGAGCAACCAACTTGGAATTTGAGAGATTTGGCAACGCATTCCCGAGGAGACTTGCCATATCTTCAGCCCTGACACAGCATCCTTGCTACATTTGAACTGTCATTATTTTCAAGTCCTGGACAATTTCTGCAAAACATGTTTTTGTGAATATTCAATTGATTCTCTCAGAGTGAAAAGTATCTGAGGCAGGGTCCACCTTTGATTCTGTGTTTAGCACAGTAGTGTCCTGTCTGAGATCTCCACATACTGGAGTAAATAGCAGTAAAGCTGATGGTGTTGTTTCAGTAGCATTCATATCTTATTTGTGAATATTTCTGAAAACATTGCAGTAGCTGAATTTATGACAATACCTAGTCATGGCAAGTGAGTTCTGACCTGGTAAATATCAGAAAATTGAATAAGCATTGCAGTCATGTTGTCAGGCAGCAAGTGCATTCATCTGATCTCTGTGGCCAGCGAAAATAAATGAACAATGCCGATTATTAAATACCCTTAATCAACTGATCAAAAATTATGTATACTTATTCCAGGATTTACTTCTTCCAATTATTCAGAAATATTTGCCTTAGGGTTTTTTTCACTGCTGTATGCCTCTTCCCAGATTGCATTATCTTTAAGAAATCTGCAGCTGCTCCACCTAAGGCTGTGGTCTAAGATGGGCTGGGTATGTTTATTTGTACTTGGACTGGAAACCTCCAAAAATAAATTAAAGACCAGGTGTATCGAGAAGTGATGTTAAGTGACTCAAGAGGTGGCATCTAGCCCATTGAGTCAATACTGCATTGATGATCTGGCACTGCGTGAGGACACAATGTCTTCTTGCAAGACAAGGCATAAAACTTCCAGTTGTTCGTACATAAGATAGCATATTGTTTTCTTTTTCTTTTCTTAGGTTCTACTCTGTAAGCTTCCACTTGTGAAAATGAATCTTGGTTTTCTCAATAACAGAGAGAGGAGGCCTGATGGAAGAAGAAAATATAAGTTGCCCTCAACCCTTAGCTAGTCAACATTTTGTCAGAGAGCCCAAAAAGATGGCAGTGCTGGAACGTCTCAAGCTGGGTGTTGCCTACTTCCAGGCAGCCTTAAATCTTGAGGGATTGACTAGACTTTTAAGCCTGGATTCGCTTGTCCCTGATGAATAGCAGCAGCACGGACTGTCTCTGCCTTCCCAGTAGGATGCATTTCCCTCCCAGCATTACAACCCTTGCTGGTGGAGAGAACAGAAATTGCATATGTTCTCCAGCTACCAAGATGAGTCACAACGATTGCCGATAGTGTTTGTTGTACAAATATTGCTCAGACAAAATAAACAAAATATTCACTGGTTGGCAGTCTCCCTTAGCTACCGCAGAAATGGAAGTGTCATCTATTTTGGCGGTCAAGCTGCGAATGGGCAAATGTGATCTCAGCTTAACCCTGGTATTGACAGTGACACCACACACTACAGCAGCCAGGAACAGAAACGTCAAGGGGACAGGCTGACACTGATTTTACATCCAAAACCTAATGGAAAGTCGATTGCAATACAGGCTGTGAGAGCAGCTTTGGCATTTATGTCTCCCGAATAAACCAGTCTGTCAAGGTGGTGGTGTCGCCCAAATCAATACAGCAGGGACGTGGTGGCAGGCATGCTATTGCAAAATGGACGGCCACTGGTGTGGCCCGAGGCAAACACCTCCCGCCGCGACAGAGATGCTTCATGGCAGCCACGATACACGACTCTATGAACCTATTGTTGTTGACTTGCCATTACATAATTTCCACCAGCATAAATCAGCGTGTGTTCGGAGATCAAATTTGGTTGGCAGGGTCCTAGACCTTTCCAAGTTTCATGGCTAGTTAGCTCCATATTACTTCCCCAAATGCTCCTATCTTTACGCTTTTAGAAAAAATCCACTGCTCCTAAAGAAGTTTCCAGTCTCATTCTAAATGACTTATTCCCTTTTTTTTTTTTTTTTTTCTCTAAGAAAGTAAAATCTGTGTGCTTTCTTATTAAGCCACTTTATTCTTGGCAAGCTTTGAAAAAAGCCCTACTTCAGCAGTTTAAGCTTTTCTTCCTGGAGGCACAATACTGAGACACGAGGAAAAGTAAGTCAAGAAGACAAAATAAACATATTTTTCAGGAAGACTCTAAGCCAACTAGAACTTTCAATGAATGATTGAGAGACTAGCTGCTTTTGATATGCGCAAATACATCCCAGTAATGCATACCCCATGCAGGCACACACCACATTGCTGGATACTGCGGAGTTGTAAAGGCAGAGGGGGAAAACTATCATAGATATTGTAGTTTGTCCCCCACAATGGCTTTGAAATACATATACAGCTCAGTGAAGGTTGTACAAGTTCATGACTCATTAAATTGAATTCGTATTGCCCAGATAAAAAGGAGGAAGGGAAAGAATCACTGGTTTTCAGTTTTGTTCATAAAATGTTCCAGAATAACCTAGGATCTAGGGTGTTTTACAAAATCTTAAAGCTTGTATTTACTTTCTACTTTCCATTTATTTGCTTAAATAAGAGGAGATAAAGATGATTTGATTTATACTGTGGTCTTATTCACACTAGATTTATTAAAAATTAAGGCAGATTCATAGGTGGTATGAACTGCCATTCTCTAGGAAGGTTAAAGGTGCTGCCTGCTGAATACCAAGCAGGTCCATGGCTCTTGATGACAATTATGGCTTTATCTGTAAGCTTTAAATCAGTGTATTCAGGATCTTTAGTAGAATATTGCACCCTCCCGCCTTCTTCCAGCTGAAGCATTTTTATCCAATAAAGAGAATCCAAATGCCTATTTGGAAGACTGCATCAAAATAAATGGTGGGAAATCAGTGGGCAAGTGATTCACACAGACAAATACAAAAAATAAATACTAACAAAACTTGCCAAAGAGTTCTGGACATATAAGAAATCACTGCCATGAAATGTCCTCAGGCCTCTTGAGCTGAAGACACCCACATATCTGTCACATGCCTTAGAACTGTTCAAATTGACTCATGACTTTGCTCATGGATTTCAAGGCAGCTTCTTGTTCATAACTACTTCTTTTATTGATGAATAAAGAAGCAAAACCTCCCACACGGGGGTGGAAAAAAGTGCATTTCATCCATGACACTGTCTGACTGAACAAGGCTTGTGTATCTAGCACAACTTCCATCCTTTACCCTTGAGGTGACCAGGGAGGACAGTCTGGGTAAGGGGAATTCTGGAACTGCTAGAGGCAAGTTCAGATGAGTTTGGTTCACAATGATGAAGAAAACCAGCGGATTAAAACAAACCCTAAAATCTTGGACTCTTCAAAACCAACTCAGTGTCAACAGTCCATTCTCTTATTACCCCTCTAGGCAGCAGTTTAAGTCACAACAGTGGCAGAACCACAAGAAAGCAAACCATGATAAGATGGAATGGAAACTTGTGCCACCGGTATTAGTTACTTTAGTTGCAAATATCACCTTCTGTGTGCTTAATATCCTTGCAATTTATTCCATGATCAGGTGATTAATATGGGAGAGAGAAATACAGTTCAAGCCCAGTTCAACATGACCCATGAAACCTTCTCTATTCAGATGGCCTTATAAACGAACAGAAAAAGAAACCTAGCTCTGCATCCCTTCTACTCCGCTATAACTGAAATTGAATTTGAAGTTCAGGTTATGCAACAACATAGCATTGTCTCATTTTATTAAGGCCACCAGCTTCTGGAGGTCTTCGGCATGTTATTGTTCTCAATTAACACACTTCTCCTCTTTCTCTCTGGAATCTTTCCCGCTGGTTTGCATTGTAATAATACCTCCAACTCATAGTCTCCAAGATAGATTTCAATTTGTGAGGCCAGTTTCACTTCATAACCCACTAAAGACTATTCACAGTCTCCATTCTAACATGCTGCATTAATTAGGATGAAATTCACAGAAACAAACAAACAAACAACAATTTCTTTGCTTTTTTCTTAATAGGTTGGTTTTCTGTGTGGAATAAATCTGTACATTGAAAAAATAGTCAGCAAATGAAGCCAGACAGTAGCTGTGTCTTTTGGCAATGGGAATAATCTAATAAAACATCACCTTTCAAAGACAAAAAGGAAAAAAAAAATTTCTCTGGACACTCAGTAACGTCACCTCGGCACGAAATGTATTCCACTCTTGGTTTGTGTTTTTTGGACCAATGCAGCTTAGGATGGTTGTTATCCCAAGACCATGCCACCAGAGTTGGAATTAATAATATAAACGGTGAGCCCAAGCTCTGATTGACAGATCTGATTCTGTTAATACCTTCTAGTTGGTCTTCTACTACGGTCAGAAGTTAAAATTTATTTTGACAAGCTTTCTGCTGGTTATGGAGGCTAGAAGCTTTATACTGGGGTATCCACTGATTAAATATCTGGCATAGATTATCAAAAACTATAGGGAAAGGCAAGGAAGGCCTCTTGATGACAAACTAGATCCTGCAGTGCATAGAACTTGGTTTTAATTAAGTTATTACCTTCCTTAATAGGAAGTAGCTGTTCCTTTGTTCTTTTGCAAGTCAGCAGACAGTAACTGAGCGTGGAATGTAAGCAACTCAATTAAGGAAAGGCTGCCTTGACGGATGCTTGCATGCACACGGAGGTCGCCCTGCTAAAGTACCTGCTGGTTTCTGTTTCACCCAGTGGCAACTGCCTCTCCAATGAACAGCATGGGATTTCTGGGGTGACAGTGTCATGGCTCAGGCATATAAACTCTGCGAGGGTCAAAATGAGTAATTCAGGATTAAGAGGAGAGCTCCTGGGCTTAATCAGTGGATTCATAGTAATTAAAGGCAGAAAACTCCATGAGTCAACCCGTTTATTTCCCAGGGCAGTGGCAGGATTGTCTCCGTAGTTCATTTTCCGTAATGCCTCAGTGTACTGGATGAGTATTTCAAAGATGTTTTGTAAAACAGACCTCTTATTATCTTTTTTTTTATCACCTGTACCCATAACATTCAATAACATACCGATAATAGAGAAGGCACTATCTTTCACATCCTCTCATAGCAGTAGCTTATAAATCTGCAGCCACCACAGATCAAAATATTATTATGATTGAGCCCAATTCAGATTTCAGTGATAGGAATTTCAGCTCGCAGAAAGCCAGTAACAACAGCATTAAGAGCAAAACCAGACCCATTAGTTTTCACCTTTAATTTTATAAAAATTACTCTAGTTGCACCAAGAAAGATCTGAGGTGCCAAGTCTGCAAGCAGAACTGTAACTCAATAGAAAAGTACTGCACTTCTCACGGACAGATGCCTAAAATAACCCTTTTTTTATCCTTTACCTTATCCTTCTGGAGCATCTTCCCTGGGAATTAAATATTCCCTGTGGAGTAAAACGTGATATCAAACTCACTGCAGTCACCTAGTCGCACTTTATGGAGTAGTACTCTTTGATGTAGGGTAAGATTATAAAAGCCCCGCAGAATACTCTAAAAAACCACTATGTAGACCATTCTTGTGCAAAAATCAATCACCAGCAACAAACATCCCATCCCATACCCTGCTGGTGACGGTTTGTATGAAAGTGCAGTCAAGCACAGATGCTACATATGGTCACGAGAATCTCGTACAGAGGGAGTAGCCACCCAAAACTAACTTCAGACTATACACTTTACAAAGAGGCAATCCCCGTGAAGAGTTTATTGGGAAAAAAGAGACAGAAAGAGTTTTTAAAAAAAAAGAGAACAAGGCTATTTTCAAAAGTCTAAACTTTTTTGGTCAGAGGCTACATGTGAAACTGTCAGTCATTGCTCTCACTCGTTACGGATTACTGAACTTGTGTGCGAAAGTGGTAGAACTGTTGCAATGTTTAAGCAATGGATATTTAATGTCTTTTAAATAGTGAGAATGACAAAACTCATTTGAATAGCAAAGGAATACTGAAGAAATGCACACTCCTTCCTATGCCATCTGACAATCTCAGATACTCTGCTACACTGAAGACTGCTCCGCATGCCTCGCCCTGCACACGCAGCTAAGATGAGAAGAAATATTGAACTGACATGTCACCTGAGATAGGGACATGGGCTATAAAGATGCCACGATGCCCAGCAGATCTCCCAGTTAAAAGTGGGAAAAATCACTAGAAGGCCAAGGGGAGGAAAAATTAGTAGTCTTATTTGCCGAGAAGGAATGGGAATAATTACTACACTAAAAGTGTAATTTTAATATGTTATTACAGCCATAATAGCAATGATATAATTATTACTACCTTCCATTATACCAATACTCAGCATTGTAAGAAGTGATGTAGACAAGATGAACACCGGTATGTAGTGCAAATCTTTTTTCTGCACACAAACTGTCCTTGCTGCTTAGAAGAAAGGTATTCTGAAACCAGTTGCATTATACACCTGAAGGATGAGGACTTTTTTTCAGTGAACTTGTAAGAATTTTGGGGACCTCAACTGTCCAGTCCAAAGTATTTTCACCCTGGAGTAAAGGACACATTTTATTTAGGAGCAACAACTGATTCATCAGGAGGAGGAGTAACAGGAAATCAGATCAGAGAGATATGGCTTTGGGGAAGCTCCTGCAGGGTCCCCATTAAATAGCTTAGTCAATAAAAGAACTAGAGCTTGCCTTGAGAAAGCATTCAGAGGAAGCAATAAATGTTGAACAGCTGCTCTTGAGCTAAGCTAGCATGTTCCCAAATTGAGATATGGGAGATATGATTGCATAAAACATTGGCTGCACGTAAATCAGGAATGCTCCTGTGAGGCAAGGCTCATGTTGGCATATCAGGTATCACTGAAGAAAAAGCTAATCTCATGTTGGAGGATGACCTGGTTGAACAGTCTTCATCTTGAGTAGCACCAGATACAACGCTGTGGAGGGTAACAGATTTAAAAAGATAAACATTTGCTCCTTGAGAAGAGACCTAACTAATAGATGGCTCCAGATTGCTCCCAAATTCCTTGTAGCAACAGGCACAAAATGTTTTAGCAGTTTTCATTTGTTAATGGACACCATGAGATTAAATTGGCAGGTAGGGATCAGGAAAAATCCTACCCTGGTGACATATTATGGATTATTTTAATGCTGCATTGTGCCTTTTTGTGTCATCAATGCATTGGAGAATTTTCAAAGGAACAGCAAATGATGTAGTTCAGGTTTCCAGCATGGAAGACATGCTCTTTTATGAAAATAATTCCCCAAAATTCTTGCATAATGAGCTAGCCAAATACATTTCATTTCAAATTAGTTCAGCATGAAACTTCATCTTCTCAGGGTGCCTTCTGAGAGTTATTGTTCTAGAAACATCAATGCCCACCTACCATCCACATAGTTCCTTTTGATGTGCTCCCCAGCCATCGTCTCTCCAATGCGGCGTCACTCTGGACTCACGTGTGCAGTTAATCCTGGGGATTGTAAAAGGCCAGGTACGTCATGGGAGATGCTGGGGACAGGATGCGTATCCAGCAGGAACTTTCCCAGATAGACTTTCTTGCAGGCTTATGTTGATCAAATCATAGTTTCTCTGCATAGTTTCTTCTGCACACTGCTCTCTGGTTTCTCTTCAGATCCTATAAATCTTTTGTCTTTTGCAAAAAATTTCCATGGAGAGACACTCATGAGTTTCATCGCTTGTTGGTACATAACTCCCAGGACAGCTAAAGTGAAGTGATTCTTTTTTTTTCTTTTTTTTTTTTTTCTTTTCTTCCAGGCACTGTACTTGATATTTTACTCGGAGGTTGGTTAATATCCAGGCATCCTTTAGACAATTATGAAGCTTTTGTATAGGAAATGAACACCTAATCCCTAGATCCCATGAGACTATGCACCCTTATAGAAGGAATATGTTTTTTAAGAAAATCCTTTGCCCTTTGCTTTAAGAAAATCCTTTGCCCTAAGTCTCATAAAACAAAGCAGCTTAGGGTTCCTTGCAATAGCAGGGCTGAACTAAACACACTTAACAAAGTTTCCCTTTGTCAATAGCCTTTTGGTGAGGTTCCCTCCTGCAGGATGAGTGTCAGGCTTCAGACTAATCTCCGTAATTCTTTAACTAGAGATTTGCACATTATTAAGTGGTAGTTTTCTCAGTGGGTGGAAAGCTATCATGCAGTGGAACATTTCTCCTGTTGGAAAGCTCAAATGCTCCATTCTTCACTTAAAAGGCCAATGATGTGTGCCTCAGCTGAAGGACAAAAATGGCAAATGAAATCAGAATAAAATCCCTGTTGAAATACTTCTATTCACCCCATCTACCCGTAGGCTGTGGGCAAGCAGAGATTTCTTAAGTTAGCCCCAGCTTCTTTGCTAACCATTACTTAGCCTCTACAGGTAATTACAGATCTTGAAGCGATCGCCGATGTGCATGGTCAGCAATCACAGCCTGGACTACATGGGACAAACCAGGAGTTAGCGTGACCCTGTGATAAATTACTGAAGGAGCTAGCAAACCTCAGAGTCTGTCTACCTTCAGTATCCTCAACAAAGACTCTCTTTTACTGTCAATTCAGCTGAATCCCGATTCTCTTCTACTGGGAGACATGGCACACAGCCTTTAAAATATAGTAACCGTGTTACATCAGAGATCTTTTAGGTTTTGGCTAATACTGTCCTTTTATAGACAGTGAGAAAAATATATCCGCTTTTTGAAAGAGGGTACCAAACACTTAAAAGTAAGCGGTCTCAGACCCTTACGCCTGACATAGAGTCCCTACTTATAACAAACCAGGTCCATGCACGGCATGCCAGCACTGCCCCAGTACGCACAGTGGGAGGAGTGAGAAACATGGAGGGAAGGGCACATGAAGCTCTATGAGAATTTGCAAGGTGGGAAATCAGAAGGAAATTCTCCATGGTTCATGGAAGAGTCATTCTGATGAATAACCTACCCAGCCTTTGGTAAACCAGGGTGACTTCTCTGACACAACCTATCCCATTGTAATTTATTTTTAAGATTGCTTCCACATCCAGCTTTCACCTCCTTCCCGTAACAAACATAGGGCCAAACTCCCCTGAGGCCTTTACAACGGCTTTGCTGGGTCCCTGCGCAGGCAAACTCCTGTTGGCACCGCGATTTGATCCTCAAGCTTCATCTTGAATTCATTTGCGTGTGGCATTTGCATGCTGATTTCTTTGACGCCCTAATGGTTCAATTTCAAAGCACATCTTTTCCCTTTTATCTCTAGCTGAATGAGATGTCTCAATAAGCGCCAGATAAAGACGGAAGTCTTTTGTCTGAAATCACACAGGCATGGCCAGCTGTGATGAAAACTGGCTGAAGTTTCACAGGCTGCTTGTCTGCCTTCAAACTGGAGCTCCAGCTCCTTTCAGTCTGGAGGAACAGAGCAGGGGAAAAAGGCCCTTCTTGCACACATGATTGCCAAAACAGCTGAGTGTCTTCCAGTGTTTATTTTTCCTTCCAGAAGTTATTTTTGATAAAGAGGTTGGGGGGAGCAAGAGCAAAGAGATCAAGAGGGAAGAAAGAAAGAAGAGAGCAGACACAGTTAAATCTATGATTTGCATCATATGGGTTATTAGATGGTAGACCATCTTTACACTGAGAGTAGACATCGCCTTTTGCATTTGAGCCTCTGAGTCAGACGTTACTCAGTTGTTTAACAGTGGGATGCCCTTGTGCTATTTCTCTGATTTTAAAAGGACTTGCTTTTTGTGCCTTTGGGTTAGTTGACTTGTTGAATACAAAGAGTCTGGCACCGGAAAATAAAGGCTGTATTTCCAGCCAGTTAATGGTGAGCAAAATTTTGTCTACCTTAAAAAACTGTCAGTCTTAAAAAATCGTCAGTAGGCCTACAGGATGGCATAATTAAGGAAGGATTGTTACAAAATCAAGGATAGCAGTAAGGAGTGCATTTCGAATAATACATTTAAGGGCTTTAAGAGACCTACCGAATATGAAACCTCCTGCACAGTGTTCCACACCGGTTACATACCAATCAGATTTGCTCAGGGTGGTGCATTAGAAATTGGAAAGATCTAATTCTTCTGCCTATGCCAAAAAAATCTAGATGGCGAGTTTCTTCCCCAAATGATCTGCCCTGAAGCTAAAGCAAGCTTATGCATTTTTCATGGAGTTATTGAAAACATATTGAGCTTAAGCTCAAGAGGTTCTGACACATGGAGAACAGTTTAAAACCTGCAAGGCCATGATGCTTGTTAGGATTATACATGGTGGAGACTGACTAGCAACTGCTGATTTTGGTCTCATTACAGCCTGTAATGCGGTTTGCGCAGATTGTAGCTTGGCACAAGCTGCTCTCCAGAAAACCAAGGAGTGAGAGCCACCGGTGCATCTTTGACCACACTTTGCACAAAGACTTGGGTGTCAACCTGAACTCTTAACAATCCTGCCAAACCAGCACCATTTTATTAGGCTTTCAGTAGAATGACAAGGAAACGTAGCTTCCCCATAGGAGCTCCAAGGGGTTAAATTCCCTTGGAGAAAGGAAAGTCAGATGGGCTGGTCTCAAATAAGCCGCCCATCTGGGAAATGTCAAGTTTTCTCACAATGTTTTTAAGGGTTTGTAATGTGGCTGATCGTTTGCATGCATGAAAACAGCATGGGAATGCAATATTTCCTACTATATGTGTGGTGGAGCCCTCCAGTCCAGCTGTATTTTGCTTGTCATGTTCTTGAATTCTGACACCATTAGAACATGCCAGTTACTACCGTTGAAAATGCATTTTCATTCTGTTCCCTGGATGAAAAGCACATTAAGGCAGAAGAGAAAAACCAGCAGATTCTGGAACTATCAGTGAGGTCTCTTCTATTTATTTATTTGTTTTCTAATAACATATCATTTCATCAGGGGGTTGAGTGGGTGGGGGTAAAACTCAGTTTGACGCTGTCCTAAAAATGAGAATGTGAAAGTCTGGGCTTGATGCCACAGAGGAAGAGAGAGAATGATGACAACATTACTGTCGCTATATTACCACACGCTGTAAATTAAAGTTAGCGGTAAGCAGTTTAAGCGCTATTCCTGTCTGATTCATTAAAAAAATACAGTAGCTATATGGGCACAAAAGCCTGGTTCTTCATGTATCTGATATATGATTGGAAAGTTGCATTATGTCCTGTCTTGAGGAGAGGCGTGTGTTTTCAGCGTCCCAAGTGGAACAGCAGATGTGCAGCCATTGACTTCTGCGGATAGGACCCCACGCCTGATGTGCTGGCTATGTCTGAGGAGAATTGTCGTTGAAATATGTGAGCCAGATCCTCCGTAGGTGTAAACTGGCAAATCCCTATTAAAGTTAATGATTTACTGATTTAGTCCAGCTGAGGTCTGGCACTCTGTGTGCGAGTGTCAAGAAGAGGAACTATTTATTCCTAAGTGAACCATTAACTTTGGGTCCTTTATGTTCATCTCTGCAGTTAAAATTCCTACTGCGTTTCTTCAAAAGAAAAAGGGGTGATATATACATGACTCATATGTCCACATACCATGCACCGTGACCAGCAGAAGCTGTAATTAGTACCTCTCAATAGAGCTATATAAGTAACTGGCTTTTCCTTTTACTGCCAAGTCAAGTATAGACCTTTTGAATCAAACCATTACAAAAATACCTTAAGGCAAATCGATACATCAAAACATGTTTCTTGGGGGTAAAACAATGCTCAGCATTTCATTCTGATTCAGGCTTGCTTAGTTATACTTTAAATAGAACTAGAGGCAACTTTGAAAAGCACAGGTCACATCAGGGAGAAAAGTTAAAATATGTAACTGCCAAATACCAAAACTAAGTTTTCTGAACACTCCCTATATAGACATATACACACACATATATATCAATCCAACGAATCATTCATCAAAATCAAGGTGAGTACGTAATCCAGAGGTATCTCTAAAACTCTGCATTTTTCACCAAAATATGTTTTAGCAGAACATTTTCACCCAGCTCGATTACTTCCTGCAGAAAGGTCTAGAAGAAAGCATTTACTTTCTAGGACAACCTTATCTGCAGCGGGTGGTGTTTGTGTTACCTTGTCTGTCTACTTATCCATTCATCTAGCCAGGACGGTATTTACAGAGAGGACTAAAGGAGATCGAGGTCTGCGCATGATCACAACTGGCACAGTAGGTTCTTTTGTAGTGAAGGTTGGCTTCTCCATCCACACGGGTAGCAGAGATGGATGCATTGCGCTCTCTGCTTCGTTTGCAGACAACCGTGATACCGTCTGAGCCCACAGGGTTTGATACCAGCATGCCTTTCATTCTGTTTTCCTAAATCTAAACCTCCTATATGTCTGTGTGACTACAACACGTAGGACTAATGGAGCCGTTGAAAGGAAAAAGAGTAACGAAGCTGAGAGCTGTTGGCTCAGCCTTGTTTCTGTTCTGGTAATTTACGCACTGACGGTTGCTGCTTCGTTTTTACCATGTGTGAACTTAAGAAGATGAAGAAATGGAAAGCAAATGATAGAAAACGTTGTTATTTTACTTGTTTAATGATAAAAAATCCACTCTATCTGGTGGCCATTTCTACCTGCTTAATATTTCTTGTTCTGCTCAGAGTGGAGGAGAAATCTTGTTTGAGAGCAAAGTTCCGCAGTTCAGGTTAGGAAGTCCTTGGCTTTCCCCCTCCAAGGTAGCAGTAGCAGACCACAGCGTGGAGAGCTCTGCACCTTAGGGCCTGCTTCTGCAGTCAGCTGGGGCTCATACTGCGGCCAGAGCAAGCTGCATGGGCAGGCGTGAGAGCAGTGAGCTCTGCAGAGAGTAGCTCTCACTGTTTGATGTGTACTGGCCAGACGTAGATTGCTGGAGAAAGCAACTTCATTGAACAAAACCGGACAAAACCCAAGGAAACGAACCTCCCCTCTTCAGTGTGACCAACATACACTGACTTCTGGTCCTTGTTGCAATGATGAAACAGCAAGTTTCTACCGGGTGAGCTATATGAGAACATAATTTGTCTCAGTGCCTTGTTTTGTGGTTGAGATGGGCAATTAAAAAGCCATACACATGCCATACTGAAGCCCCAGCCTCACACCTAATAACTGTACTGCGCACCGTCATGGCTTCAGACAAAGCAAAGACATGCAAAAGCACTAAGAGAGACCTATTACTAATTCCTCCAAAGATCTGCACACTCAGACACTTCCAAGAAATAGGACTGTATTTCCTGAAGTGTCTTACAGTTATCATTGACATGTTTCATGAGATTTTTCCAAATACACTCTGGCTGGAATATCATTCTTGGCAACTTCCAGTTCTTAATGAGTCACCTCTTAACAATCAGGCAAGAACAATGAGATTGTAACTGATCTCAGTGGGCCAAAATTTTAGTCTGAGAAGACTTCTTTATTGCAAGAAGACTTTGTTGCCGATTCCAGTGGCATAGAAGGAAACAAAAGTCTTTGCCCTTACCACCTTTTGTCCTAATGATATAAGAATGCCTAAGTGGCTTGAGGCAATATTATTACTTAGAACTTTCATCCAGAAAATATCATTTTAGGTCAGCCAAAACTATTTGCAAATCTCAGTCAATCAGAAAGATAAAAAATATTAAAAAGCCAAAATGATTATCTTGATGCTTAAAAATGAAATGACCAGAGGGAGGCAAACAACATGAACTTTATAATGTTACTTAAAACAGAAAATATTTTCCCCTGTTGTGGATATAGGAACATGTCGTATTTCAGTTTGCTGGTTTGGTTTATTTATTGCTTTGGTGCTCACAGGCAGAGCAGGCTGGGTTGGAAAGCAACCTAGGTACGAGCTGTGAAAACTCCCCACACTTAACATCCATTTCAACATGTCAAAACTTCAGATAAGCTTCTTGCTACCTGAAAACAAAACGGAGATGGGAATTATGAAAAAGATTATTTTTTATTTCTGGAAGATTGCCAACTCTTTGCTATGCTGATTATTAATTTTGAGAAAACAAAGCCACTGTCACTGGATATGAACTTTTCTTCTTTCATCTTTTGTGTGTGTATACCGGTATCACTGTGAAGACAACCACACGTGTCCATGCACACTGCAAATACGAACCATGAAAACAGTGGCACAAGACTGAGCAGCAGTTTGAAGCAGAATATTCTGGTGAAGCTAAAATTAGAAAATGATTATGCAAAACTTGTACTAGTTCCAGCTCTCAATGCTTATTCCACTCAGGAGCGCGCTGTTACAAACGCTCGGCCAGGATTAGTAAGTCAGCTATTTCTCGGAGATTTGATTTCATCAAATGTCATTTGACAAACTCCTATGGAATGTTTAACATGACATTGCTCTTATCTAGCTGCCCAGTGTGGGACTGCTTTTTGGAATCATCTGATACATTTATTAAAAGCCTTCAGAAGGTCACCCACACTGCAAACTAAGGTCAGCCATAATAACGTCTGTATTTAGATGGATGAACTGCTCTGGGCTCCCCCACCTGCTGAAGGGTCTAATGAGCCAGCTGAGAGTTCCTGTCATAGCAAACATACCCCTTCTCAATTATAACCTGTAGAGCGGATTGAAAATGCGTGAGCTGTAGAGCTTTAGGAGTAGGCATTTGATGGCGATGAAAGAAATAAAAACAGGCCCAGAGAGAACACTGACGCGCAGCTGAAAAAAAAAAAGTTCGCCTATACTATGGCGAAAGATATAATGCGTTTCACTCTGAACTCTGAGCCTGGACCTTATTTATGTCTCTTTTAAAGCAGATTGCTAGTGAGTGATACGGTTTGTTTCTACAAGAATCTTGCGGTAATAGTCACAGAGAGTGAAACAGCCTCAGGTGCAGACAGGCCACCGTAAAGCCTTCCACACCGCTCAGCCTCTTCCAAGACTTTGCGTTACCGCGCAGACAGCCCATCCATTACGTCCTGTAAGAGGAGCCGATAGGGATACTGGGCTCAGAGAAGGATTCTGCTTCACTTCCTAGGGAAAGGAGCCTAAATTCAGTATGGAATACATGCACTGTTGCCCCATCTGCTTCCGAGCAACGTGCCTGTCTAGCAGGGTAACCTAACGGGGGGCATTTAGGGAATCATAGAATCGTTAAGGTTGGAAAAGACCTCTGGGATCATCCAGTCCAACCATCAACCCAACACCACCATGACTACCAAACCATGTCCTGGAGTGTCACATCCACAGGTTTTTTGAACCCCTCCAGCGGTGGTGACTCCACCACCTCCCTGGGCAGCCTGTGCCAATGCCTCACCATTCTTTGAGTACAGAAATTTTTCCTAATATCCAGTCTAAACCTCCCCTGGTGCAACTTGAGGCCGTTTCCTCTCGTCCTATCGCTGGTTACTTGGGTGAAGAGACCAACACCCCACTCACTACACCCTCCTGTCAGGGGGTTGCAGAGAGCGATCAGGTCTGCCCTCAGCCTCCTCTTCTCCAGGCTGAACAGCCCCAGTTCCCTCAGCCGCTCCTCATGGGCTTTGTTCTCCAGGCCCTTCCCCAGCTTCGTTGCCCTTCTTTGGACACGCTCCAGCACCTCAACGTCCTTCTTGTCGTGAGAGGCCCAAAGCTGAACACAGGATTCGAGGTGCGGCCTCACCAGTGCCCAGTACGGGGGCACCATCACTGCCCTGCTCCTGCTGGCCACACTGTTCCTGACACAAGCCAGGACGCTGGCACCAGGGAAGGGTGTTTAGGAGCCAGTGCGACGCTTATCAAATGATGATGGGAGGGTATGGCTGCAGCCAGGAGAGCTGTGCTACCTCCACTGATGCTTCCCCTGTGCCACAGAGACCTCAGGTCATGGTGACCAACCTCCCCTCGGCTGTCACGGGCGTAAAAGACAGGCACACGTTACTCTCAAAGCAGAAGTGGCGGGTGGTGAAAGGAAAGGGGTTTGGCAGACAGAGGTCTGGTGGGGCCAGCATTGCAGATGCCACAGAGGTGCCTGTGTCAAACCCGAGGCCACTCTCGCTCCCCTCAGCCAGGGAAGGCGGTCAAGCAGAGCCCGCCCCGCCGCCGCCTTCCCCTCAGGGCAGCCGGCCCCCCGCCGACAGGAGCGCGGGTCTCCCTCCCTCAAACCCCCGAAAGGCTTTGGGAATGAAGGGGAAAACTCCGATTCCTCTAAACGCGAGTGCCGGGTAAAATCCGGGCCTGCCGCTGAGGCAGCAAACGCGAAGCACCGCTCGGCGCTCGCAGCAGCGGCCCGCCGCTGCCATCTTGAGGGCGGCGCTGGAACCGCGGGCCAGGCAGGGCCAGGCAGGGCCAGGCAGGGCCAGTTGGTGCCTGTGGGAGCGGGCCTGGGCCGCGGTGGAGCAGCCCGCCAAGCAAGCTGTGGCCCCAATGAAGGGCTCCCTCGCCATTACTGGGTCTGAAGTATTGCTGTTCATTCGATCAGGGGCAGCGGCAGGCGTCTTCCGTGCGCCAGGACGCGAGAGAGTTGTAGAAGAGAACAGAATAAAACAGCTCAGTTGGAAGGGACCCGCAATGATCATCGAGTCCAACGCCCCATAGTACACGACAGGCCAGAGGGAAACCCCGCTACAATGACGGGATGTATATCAAGATGTTATTTGGATGTCTGTGACTTATCCGGCATTGTGCTGAGCTCACCAGTGGGAAACTCGGGCACGAAGCGCTTTATTCAGGACAAAATGGTAGGGAAATTGTTCAAAAGGCCACAGGTATGGGAGACCCTACCTAGAGATAGGCCATTTTGGTACAACTTTGATCACACATGCATTGACTGCCCTTCATCCAGTATGAAGAGTCAAGCCTCTTCCCTTCTGTGATCTGTTGGGAGTACCTTGATTACCCTTGCCTATGATTAATCCCATTCACTGCTCCCCGATGAGGCTTAGCACCGATTTCTGCAGATGACGTGATGATGTGGTAGGGCAGAGGTACCTCTGAAGCTCAGACAGTAAAATGCAATCAATTTACAACTTACTAACTAGCCATAGATTAATGCAGAGAAATGAATGACATAGCAGCTAGTCTCGATTCGCAGTGCAGTCAAGACCAGTCAATGCAAATTACAAAAAAAAAAAAGTGCGGTATGATATTTTGTCTTAGTGAAAAGGCAGCTTTCAGTTTCAGGTTTCTGAGAAACTGTGTGAAATGTAAAGAAATATTTGAACTTAGAAACAAAGAAACATAAGGTAGCCCTTAGGAGTTAATTGTTTGAAGCAGATATATTTTATTTCTGCCACTGGAGCTGTAATAAACAAAAACTACCTTTCTTCTGAAGGTGGACAGCCCATGGGTCAGGTTTAGCACAATAGTTGAGTTTTAGGCAAAGATCTCTACAGCTTTGGTGCCTTGGCTTTGCTATTGTAAACTGTCTGCTTAGCTTCACTTCAAAACATCGGAGTTTGAAATCAATCATAGTTTTCTTTTGGTTGATACTTGTTTGCTCTACTTCTCAGCTTTTAATACTTCACGGCACTGACTCAGAAGTCTGTGCCAAGAACTGCATCACATTGATATGAACAAAACTCTTGCAAATTCAAGCTGGGCCTCAAAATCCATTAGTGCCCTAGGAAATTCGGGAGTTGGAACAGTCGCAACAGAAAGGTATAGATTTGGTTTACATATGTTGACATGAGGATCTCAGTTGCACCCGTTATGAGAGTAACCGCACTTGGTGATGAGTGAGTGGGTTCTCCAAGGGGGAATGGAAAAATCAGAAATGGACCGTGTGTGGGAGCAATACGCTAAGGTGCTGACAGCTTAATGAATAACTTGACTGTTATGACAGTAGGACACCTTGCAGTTCCAAGAGCAAATATTTGAAATCATATGCAATGCAGGAAATGTATATATGTACGCAGAGAATACATGGCTTACCCGTATCACTAACAGATGGTCTATGTTTTCACTTCAGAGGTTTTCTTCTGCACAATCATGAGTTACTGGGGGTGAGAGTGAATCCATAGCTTGCAACTGATGACATAAAATGGAACAGTGTATTAAAGTCCCCTTTTTATGGTGGCCATATGGCTCAGAGGTTTTGGTAACAGCTAATTAAGATATTTGCCTGTAGCCCCCCCCCCCCAACCCCCCCTTCCAATTAGTCAC
>VZTL01006659.1:168187-193094 GCA_013400535.1 Scopus umbretta | reverse complement strand
AAAAAAAAAAAAAAGATTCTGGTCTTCTACATTGTCATTTACATTCTCCTGAAGCTTCAGTGGACTATGGAGACAAAACCTACACTTCATGTAAGTGTTTTACCTAAAGCAAGGGGTACACATTAAAGAAGTGAATTTGTGAGGATCTGGAAATACCAGTTTCTGCCATGTGTCAGTTTTGGGGACCTGAAGACTCTCTCTTCCAGATCCACTCATCTCAAGCCTTTCTTATTTCTTACACTACCATTCCCTGACACAAGTAAAACCAGCAGCCCTCTTCTCTAGATGTTCTGTACAGTTGATCCCATCAAGTTTTGTTCAGTTTTATTGGATTTTTTTTTTTAAATCTCTTGAGAATGGATGGGAATTCTTGAAATCCATGGGGTTTATGATTTCCCTAGATTATTCATGGGTGATTATTACCTTTGTGTCCTGCTCAGATTTTGAACACCATTTTTTCCTTAAAAGTAACTTCTTACTATGTAAAAAGGCTGTTGTGATGTTTTCATGAAGAAATTCGTGCTCTTTTCAGCATCCTGTTCAAGAAGATTATGTTTATTTTTATTTTAGCAATTCGTGCTGTGTATTAGGAAGATGAGATTCTCTGTTTCCAGTAAATAGGTCTTTATGGGTGCTTTGTTAATGTTATCTACAAAAAAACCCCCACCACCCAACCAGCCCAAAGACTTTGGAAGCTGAAGACAGCGATTATTTAAAGCAGTGGAAGGAATAGACTGATTGACAGCAGAAAAGTAAAGTGATGGAACTCCTATAAAAGTCAAGGTGCTCCTACAGGACTAGTGAGAAGAAAAGGCAGTTGCTGCTTGTAGACGTAACGCTGATGGAGTTTAGTACTGATGCAATTGAAGTGAATAGTTTATGCGAATAGATTTTCATTATTAAGTGAAAGTCAGAAGACATTTATGCTGACTGCTAATAAAGAGAATTAGTGCATGAGGCTTCCTTAAAGCAGGCAGATTCTTCCATGCTCACTACTATGTTAGCTTTAATTTTCTGATTGTTACACACATCTCACAGTTCATCTTCTGGGAGTCAGCTTTCCAGTTCCACGTACAGGATTTGGTAGGGCTCAGTCCTTGGGGAAAGAACAGTCCAACACAAGCATTTCATGTGAGCCTGGCAAGGTAATTGTCTCCTGCAGCTGTCAGGACTAATCACTCAATGGAAACCAGGCCCCAGCATTTGTGGTAGCCTGAGGGCAAGCAAAATATCAATTGGGTTACAAATCAAGAGTGCAGCATCCTCTTGCACCATGAGTCAGTTAAATGAGACAAGCAATTCAAGTGCTAAGTCAACATGGTCTGTGTAAACAGGAGTTTTGGAAACTGTATTTCAGTGATTTACTTCACCTTATTTTTAAAAGGCAGCTAAAACACAGAGAGAGAACATGAGTGAACTGCTTGGTTTGGACAAACTAATTTGGATAAAATAACCCCAATCCTGAGGTCTTCCCAGAAATTCCAGCTCAAGATATCTATTTTGGTTGGAAAAAGTTAACTTTTTTAAAAAAAAAAAACAACCAAACCCCCAACCTCCATACTTCATTCTTGTTCATTTAATTGCAGACCTGAAGCAGAAGTACGATATACTAGATGTCACTTGGAATCTATTCCCATTCACCTGCAAGCAAACATCGGGTATCCTTGTGCACTTGTGATTTGCAGATTGAGATGCAGACTAAAAAACTGGAATCAGCTTTGCAAAGAAGAGCCTTCCAAGTAGGAAAATCCTTATGACGATAAGCTGACAGATGAAACTTGGCAATTTTGCCTGAATTTTTTCCTTCATCCCAAATTCACCTTTAAGGATGTGAATCCAAACCAGAAGAAAGTTGCAACATAAATCCTGGGAATTACCAATAGCAGAATGGTGATGACTACATGATTGTCATTTTGTGCAGAGGCAGCAGCGAAGAATTCCCAACAGGTTCAATGGACTTTACCAGTCATAAAAAGAATAAGAGACAAGGCAAAATGGGTGATATCAGAATCAGCTGCAGCAATCTCCCCTCTGAGTCCAAATGTCTGCCCAGGTGTGGTTACACATGCCCTCATCCAGCCGCTTTGCCGATGACTCTTGAGGTAGTTTCCTCCAGGAGGAAAGCATGGGACATACCATGTTTATTGCCACTTTAAAGGCAGCCCTTTCAGTCCAGCATAGACAGGCATGGCTGAGAAGAAGTTCACCTCTGAACACAGAATTGGAGGAAGACGAGCCAAATTTAAAAAGTGGGAGGAAAAATAAATCGGGCCAAAAATCACTTATACATATGAGTGGGTTTCTGTTGAGACTAGGACACCACTGAGCTGGGGATGGAGCATAACGGTGGGCTGATAAGGGGGAGCTCCTGCCCGAGTCTCCTCCCACAGTCTCCATCTGAACCAAATCATTCACGTCTACCGTCTGTCTGCCATCATTGATTTTCTTTCAAGGTAAATATTTTCCTTCACTAACAGGTCCAGTAATGGGAACCCAGCCCATTTGCACCATCTTAAGTAGGTGATATCCGTGTGTTTCTATAACATACATTTGTAATACACATCAGTACTCAAAACGCATTCTCCTCTCACTTACACTGCTTCTGCACTGATGTAATTCCAATACCTCTGCTAATCCTTTTTTACACTGAGGAGAGAATAAGAGTCCTAGTGTTTCCAAATATAACGCTACCAACATATTACAGCCCCTTGATTATAAGTGCTAGGTGTGTAGAGCACAGCTTTGGACATCAGTTTTGACTCATCAGGACTTAAATAATCATAGTATCCACATCTCGTTTGCAACCAAAAGATGGAAGAGCGCTCAAAATGATGGAATAAATAAATGGGGTTTAGGAGAGTGAAGGGATTGTACCAACTCCTACCTGGAGAATAGGCTCAAAGTTGAGCGTTAGTCTAAAATCACAATAAACAGACATTTCTGTTCGCAACAGGAATAAAAGAAAATTAAAATACCATGGCATAGAAATGGATAGAGATATTGACTAATATCACTTTGGAATATAAGAGTATAAGGAAGCTTTGTACCTGACATTTTGTTGTCAGTGTGCCTAGAGCAGGCTAAAACAAAAAAAGCTTTAATATATGCTCTTCTATGGGGGAAGAAAAAAGAAAAAAGAAAGGGTCATGGTTTTCAGTGGAATTAAAAAAATCAACTTCTTCTCTAATTTTTTTTCCTTTCATTTCTCTGGCCTTTGCAGAAAGACAAAGCTACTGGAATTTGTGTCTGAAATGCCTGTATTCCACTTCCAAAAGCAAGTATTTTGTGTGGAAGAGAGCATTCTGCTAATGTTTCCTATGAGGTGTGCTTGCACTCCCTTCCAGTGTAAAATGTATGGCACCTTGAAAAAAAAAAAAGGGAAGTCAATCTGTGTGCTTTGCATCATCCAAACAAGCAGAAATCCTATATGGAGATCATCTGTCAGGTCTTGAAAATGCAAAACTGAGGGAAGTGTATCAGCCTCTGCGGTCACAGAACAGGATGGCAGAAGATGTCAAGCAAACGTCGTCTTTATCAGAAGGGAGGGGAACTATGAGGTTATTGCTTGCAACTTGCTCAAAGTTCTGGGAAAGGGGGAAGGCTCATTAGCGCCGGATATCTGCTCCGACTTCCCTCTCCCCCCGACTGCCACTCGATTCTAGACGTGAAGAACAGACAAAAACTTATCATTGCCAGTGTCTTTAAAGATGCCCACACACGTTCCCTGCAGACCAGAGAGAGGGGAAAAAAGTCCATTTTGTCTGGACAGGTATCAGTTTTAAGCTTGTCTTATCTTCACACACCCACCAACCTCCCCATGTGGGAGCGGGACTATCGCTGTACAGTGTGCAGGGTGAACTCCAGCTCTCCCTTCTGAGAACTGATAAGGAGGGATGCATGAATTGCCCTTTTCAGCCAAGCTCACCGTGTGCAGCCAATCTTTATCTCCAGTGTTAAGGAAGGAAAAGCAGAAACCAACTAAAAGCCTTTCTTTCCTCTATTCTCTGATATTCTATAAGTCACATTGGGAGATTAATATTGCAACCCGTCCCTCCTCCTCCTCCCCCTACCCCCAAAAAATCCCTGTTGCGACTAAGCAGGCTGATAAACTTCAAAATAAAAACAGATGTGGCAGGAAGAATGATTTATGGACTCCCCCACGCACTTCAGTTTCTTCATAACGCCAGGGTTTGGGACTTTTTTATTTTATTGTCCACCTAGTATTATTCAACCCATTTCTACTTCCAAATTTGAACAGGAAGGGAGGTGGGAACAATACCCAGACCTAGAAAGACCAGCATGAGAAGAATGAAGCACTACTGTATTGGGCTGGAAACTGCCAGAAATCCAAACTAATGCCTGCAGTTCACAGATGCAAAAGAAGAGGGGAAAAAAAAAAGTTATATGAAAAGGAAGGGGGAGAAAGGAAGAAACAAATTTCCTCCCTTTCCCTAGTGGAAAGTCAATTAAAAAAAGATGCAATAAGTGAACTCTGTATTGGTTGATAAGCTGACAGTGAATGTAACTGGGATAAGTGGACATGAGAGTGATAAATGCCACAGTGAAAAAAAAATAGAAATTGGAGATGTGAAGGGAAGAGATGAAATTCTCAAATGCCATCTGAAGAACAGTAAATGCCTCTGAAATGCATTCCAGGATCTTCTAGCTATTCCCAATGAGAGGTGAAGGAGACAGATGAAGACACATATAAATGCATGTATTAGGAGAAGCTTGGAGCACAACTCTGGTAGTAGGGAAACATGTTTCAGTGGCCAAGATTCATCTTTACAACATGCTCTATTATCATGAGTGGCTGGCAGTCTTGGCTTCAGATGCCTTAAATGGGAGCTGATAAAATTAATTACTGATATGTGATCATCAAAGTCTCCATTGAATAACTAGGTCAGCAGATGAGGACATGCAAATTGTTTGCCTTACTGCTGCATTGCTGCGCTCAAGGCCTTGTGGTAACAGAAATCTGTTGAATATTTTTGTCCCTTTTTAAAAATTTCATTTCATATTAAGTGTCCCCAAAGACACACGCAAACATCCCTATTGGTGTATAAGTAAATCTCCAATAAAATATATGTACGAAAATAAGTTTTCACTTGACAACATCCAGGAGAGGAGGTGCTTGAACTTGAGGCAATTGCTTGGCATTAGTTGCTGGTGTCTGTGCGCTGGCTCAGATCACATGCTATCTAGATTTCTTTGCTGGCTTTCTAGCATTTCATGCCTGTTTTCACTCAAGTGTTTATTTCTGTAAACAGACCTAACCTTAGAAAACAATATAATGACATCCTTCCTGGGGGAGGAGGTGGGAGAGAAGTTTCCTCAAATTACTCAAGAGGGTTTCCGCCGGCTTTTTATTTTCAATAATCCAAGAGGTAAATGGCCGCTTTTGAACTCTGCCCTCTGCCCTTTTTATTTTGCAACTTGGGCAAAGATCAAGCCCAGAGTCAAAAGTGTCAGCAAAAATGGCTGTGATATGCGTGTGCTTTCCTTTATGAAAGTCCTCATGATTATGTTTACAGAATTCATTATAAACCCAGGGCCCAGATTAAAAGCAAATGTCTAAGTGTCCTGTGGGGAATTGCAGAGTTGAGGATGCAGCTTCTAAGAGGTGCATGGGATCAGTGGGTTATGAGGATTACCAGGGAAAAGGGAGCAGAGTTATGCAAAGGTGAAATGTGGACATGGGGGTCACCAAGAGGACTAGAGGCAAAGGCGGGGAAGAAACAAACAAACAAGTCAGAAAGACAAAGTACTTCACCACATCAAAACCAAGACAAAACAGCACAGAACGTATCTGTTCAAAGTGGATACAGCATTCTAGCAATACCTGATCATGGCAAAATGCCCGACTAAGAAAAGAAAGTCTATCCAGACATAAAATTGAAACAGTCCAAGATGGAGAGTTTACCAGACCATGTTGAAAACAGCACCCTATCAAAATCTGGACTGCTAGGCTCCTTCTGAACACGTGGAAGAGGCATTTAATAGCATGAGCTGCAGAGAAAGGCAGCATATATGAAGGCAAGCCAACTATATGCCTATTTATTCACTGTTCACACTGCTCCATCCCCAACCAGCATATGAACATTGGCATCCCATCTTCTGTTACTTACTGCATCAAGGCCCCTGTGCCACAGAGCCAAGGGATAATAAAGCCCTTGGCTAAAATAGATGATGAAAGTGCCATGTCCTTTTAGATTACCAAATGGCATTTTTCATTGTGAAGAAGAGTTCTGGGAACACCGGAGAGGCAAATAGACTAAATAGGTCCCCTTTTCTTCTGAAAGAGCTTCATGGTAATTGCTGCTGACAGGTCTCCTCTATAGTGGTGAGGTCTCAGGAAGAGCTGGAAACCATCTTAGAGCTGATTAACGCGAGGTGTTATCCCTGACCCCTGTCACGAAGAGACCCTCTCTACATCCAGCATCAGTGATAGGGAAGTGGTGGGTATTAGTTGATTTGGGGTAGGACTGGAAGGAAGTAGATGAAAAGTCAATTGGTTTAAGTTAGTTCCTGAAATGACTCTAGATACCTTGTTTGCCTTTTTTTGTTATAAATATTTCGAGTCTGTCCATGCAACTGTTCAACAAGTCGTTCATGATGGGGCTTGGTGAACCAAGTGCTTTTTAAACTCTTACTCTGATTAGCAGGAATTGTCAGTGGTGAAGGTGGGGCTATCCACAGTGCTTGGAGTCCTCCAGCACAAGATGGCTTTAGATACCCCTGCTTTCTCTGCACACAGGCAAATGTGAGCCTGACACAGGGAACCTCCTGAAGAGTCTCTTAGAATTGCCAGAATTACTGGTATGTCTAAGAAGAAAACAAAAATAATTCTGCACTACAGCGTGTTTACATTCTTCTACACACCAACTTGTGGGCACTATTAACCAGGGTGGAACTGAAGTACCATCTTGCAACAGAGGATCTGGATTTTTTAAGTTACACTAAAAGTCTTCTCCCTTTTCATACAATTTAGCAACTGTAGCATAGCCTACATAGCTTTAAACATATTTGATTTCATTTAAGTAAAATGGGCAACTGTATAGCCCCGAGAGTCTCTTTAATGGGTCGCTCATCCATCAGGTCGGGTGGCAATGGGCTGCTTGTCCTTTGTGGATTGTTTGTACTCTTACAGCACAGCACCCCTCTGGATCTCCCAAGAGCTGCTTTGAAATAGCCAACATTTACCAAGGATATATTCGGATTTCACTTTATCCTGGCTGTCAAACTTTGTGTATTTTTCCAATGTCAAACAGATTTTAAGATGGAGGAAGGACATAATATGATGATAAAAAGACTTGACCAATTTAAAAGGTAGCTTTTAAAATATATACAGCACAGGACAATTTACTTTCTCCCCAGAATTTCAGCTGAGTGGTAATAGAACATGTATACACAGAGTGGGCCAGAAGCAGACTTTCATAAAGAAATATATATGCGCACATATCCTTACTCATGCATGCATGTGCACATGCATACGCGCAATCAACCATGTGGTGCTGGACTTTTTTTTCCCCTCTAAGGCATATTTTTAACTTTCTTTTCTATCAGCTTGTAAAACATGATTTTTATTCTTCCTTTAATGGCCTCAGCTAATTACTCACAGTGACCTTTGACCTTCAAGTGCCTTCATTTATGGTAGCGCATTCCTTTCAACAGAAACATATTGGCTTGGTTTTACAGGGTGCTGATGTCTGGTTTGGCAGCCCAAACCTCAACAGTCCTACCACCATCTACACTACAACCTGGCTTCAGGAGTCAAAAGCATCATCCTTTCGTAGGCCAAGTTTCTCATAAACGCTGTGAAAGTTTCACCTGAGCAGAAATACCAAAATTTGCTTTCGATATTAAGATTCTGCCACTGAAATTTCTCTCAGGGAAAATTGCCTAAATCGGTATACATTTGGAAAAATGGGAAGGCATGTGAAAATACCTTAGTTAACTCTGGGAACGAAGCAAAGTTTAACTGTACTGGTAAGAAAGCTCCACCTGGTTTACTGCACCTAACTTCTCAGGAAGGCTGAGCGCTGAAGCACTGTAGAGATGGCTCTGTTAGTTCAGCTACATAAGACACCTCTACCTTGTGGTGAGGCAGCACTAGAGTAGTTCCACTAATTAACAGACCACACGGAAGACACTTAGTGCTCCTCTTTCTCAAGAACAGAAATCTCCTCAGGATTTAGCAGTAAAATACAGGTAGCAAAAAAATCCAGGCATATCACAAGGTTAATTCCAAAACTGTCGCTAGAATTCAGCAAGAAAATTTTGTTAGAAGCATCACATAAGAGAGTTCTACCAAATACATGGATATTACAGAAAATAAAAATCCAAGATCCTGGCATATCTGTTGCCAACATCAGCAAGATCGCACGCAAGCAAGGAATTAGCTGTGGTCTCATGGTTGGGGCAGTTGGTCAGGTTTGAAAAGCGATGCCTCCCATATTAACCTCTCCCTGATCTTTGACAAACAGCTTAAAATTTGAAACTGGAAGTTGCTGAACCTTCTGGCCTAAGCTCAGAAAATCATAAAATCCCTATGTTAAAGCAAATTTTAAGGGCAATCCCAACTCTTTTCGGAAAGATACTTAATTCTTCAACAGGGGGGGCAAGCTGAAATGGCTTTTCTGTCCCAGCTTTTTGTGTGTAAAAACTCATATCTTGTGATAAGGAGCAGTAACGTTAAATATATTAAAGCTACGCAAATGCTATTGCAATGATAGGAATACCTAGTTATACAGTATATATGTGGATATTGTGCGGTGCAAAAAAAGTAGTTCTTTGTGGATCCCTGTTTACCTAAAATAGCAAAGCAAACCAGAAAGAAAAATGTATAGGAGGAGATACACTCTGTTAAGATAGATTGCTAGAGAAAGAGGAGGAAGAGTCATGCTGAAAATGAATGTCTTCATAGGTGTTTTGCAGTAGTTACATAGTTTTCATGATAAGCCTTTAAGCTTTTGGGTTATTTTTCTTGCATCTTTTAGATTCTTTTTTTCTTCCTCAGCCTCCTCTGCACTAATACAGACTCTCAGAGAAAGACCATTTACTCACTCTGTTGTCAACGCATCTGGACATCTTGTCAAAACAATATAATTTTACTTTGTAACTTTTTGACACTGGTATTTATTGCACCTGTCTTTAGTCATGATTTATGACTTGTCTGGTGAGTATTACTCTACAGCTCCAAGTTTACAATACCAGATAAGTGAAGCATTTGAAGTCCCGAATGGGCTACAGATTTATAGATGTGTATTTCTCTCCCCTCCTCCAAAAAGGGAAATTAAGATGAGCATTTTCTCCCATTTTTCTGGGTGGTAGAAATCAAGATAAAAGTTCTTTGGAAAGAGGGGAGGGGAGTAAAAAGGAGGAGAATAATGCTATCTGCTTTCTCTATTAGGAGGAATACAGTCAGAAGATCTTTGTTAGGGGGGTGCTTTGCAGTCGAGTAGGGGTTTGTTTTAATTAATCGATAGCTGGCTATGTGTACGGCATTTTAACATCCAAACCTGTGTGCCAGTGATGGGGACATTAGCATCATGCAAGTTGTAGCGTTCGGAAGTATCCGTCAGTTTGACATTCTGAATTACTGGGTTTGTAACACACTTTCCAGGGTAATACTAGCTCCCGCTTAACACCGAAACATTAAAGCCAAATATGTAAAATCTAAACTTTACCTACCTGAGCAACCTCACTGAGCAAAATGGGTTTATTCACAGACATAACATTAACTGTGTCTATGAAAAGCTGTTGTAGAATGCAAGTCTAAACATATTATAAGAGTAACAATTTTACATTGTAAAAAAACCAATTTTTCTTATTTTGTTTTAGAAAACCTAAATTTGGGGCCTAAATCAACTTGACAGTATCCCTTAAATATATAGTATGCTTGAAAGGTATTTATTATTCTACTGCTGTTAAAGCGGGTCTTTCAAATTTGCCAGACTTTAAAACAAATCCGGGCTTCCTTCCTAGTCCAGGTTCTTTTTAAATCTGATCCAGTATTGCAGATGTAACACAAGACTGTTGACACAGTTTGGTTGTTGTAATGTAAGTATCCTTCCAGCGTATCTCTCATCTAAGCCAAAGAAATGTGTGAATGTCAGATAAAATTGTTTTGTAAACATATGGCCACTTTCATTTGTCAAAATTTCATTAAATTATAAGGGTACTTGCCAGGGTTTGCAATTGTAATCCCCTAGGGATACACGTATCGGTGCGATTCCCTGTACTGATCCTTTGATAGAAATTGGGTGGAAATCAGGGGCTGTAAGCTCTGGGGAGCTCTAGAAGGAAAACCTGAGATTTCTTTTCCAATAATGTTTCAGTGTTCAAGTAAACAACAACAAAAAACCCCTCTTTAGGAAGGATACGTGGTCAAGAGCTGTAAGAGAAAGCAAAGAAACCCCTCGCTGACCAAGCCGTTGTCTAAAGCACAGCCGGTGACTTCCCGTAACAAAGCAACACGGGACCTGCTATCTGGAGGCGGCGCGCATTGCCTCTCTTGCCCCAAACTTTGCACATTCTCAGACGCTTTGATGGACTGCCAATGAAAATATGGGGCGGGCATCGGCTGCGCGGTTGCCACGGAGATCTAGCGAGCCGAGGCAGTGGGAGCACAGATTTCCATCAACAGGACTTTAACAAAAGCCTTGATTCAGTGGCAAGCTCTTAGGTTAGATGCTTCTGGGCTTTAGCAGGGTGCACAGAAATGCCGAATTGACTACTGAGCTTACTAAGCAATTGCAAATCAGGATTCCTTCAGGGAAGAAAACGGAGCCCTACTTTTCTTTCCGATTCGAGAATGACCCTTTTTAATTCTTCCTTGCCCTTTAAAATGAGAAATAAGGCTGGCTCTGCAACAGTCAAATGTAATTCATTGGCAGTTGGCGATATCTACATTATAGATTTTGGGGCCGTAGAATCATGCCATCAGTTTGGATACACATTCTCATCTTGCAGAAATTATTACTTGCTGGTTTGAAAAGGCAGCAAAAATACCTCACATTGTTGTGACAGTGACTATCTTGGAGGACATAAAATCTGTCTGTACATAAAACTGATTAACCTTACATTTGTCACAGATAAAACTGTAATGTATTTTTATCATTAGGCAGCCTGTCGGCAATTTGTGCTTGAGAGGGCTGAAATACAGATCTTGACAGAGTAGATAGCGGACAGAAATAGCTAAGTGAGATATTTCCAAAACCTCATTTCAGCTATTGTACACAAAGTTGTGCATGGATTCATATTTGGATTCTGATGTTAATACATTCAAAGCAATATTAAACTCATTGAATGCACTTTCAGATTTTTTTTTTCAGTAGCAACCAGCAAGTTTGTGGGGCAATTTATTGTATATTAGCTGATGCGAATTTGGACTTACAGGTCAGAAGTAGCTGCTTTAGGTATAAAAACAGAAGTTGAGAATCTTGTGGCTGAACTTTCCTTAAAAGCGATGTGCATAGGACTGATGCATTTAGAAATAAAGTGTCAGTTTTTCTTATTTTATGAAGCCCTACAGGCAGAATGAAAATAACGTTAAAATAAGAAACTTGATTGTTTACAGATTTCCATCTAACTGGAAATATATTTTCAGGAACTTAGAGCAATTAAATTATACATCTTGATAAACAAGCACAAATTAAGTGAAATTTTATACAAAGTTTAAATGAAACTCAGCTCTTTTAAAGACCATCTTAGGAGAATTTGTGAAACACTGAACACTAACGATCGCTTATGTTCTAAAAATTAACGTGCTTGCATTCTCTCCTAGAAGTCAGAGAGATTGGTTTTTTGGTTCAGTGACAGCAAAGATGAGACAAAAATATTCAATCTCTATTCACTGTCGTTCAGCTGAGCACTGTTAGGTGGTAGGAGACACCATCTCTGACATTCAGGATGAAGAACACTCAGAGGAAACAATTATTTCAAACAGATGTCAGGGTGGTAATAACTAACATTTGAAAGGGACAGCGAGCTTCAGACTTTAGTACAGTCTCCAGCAGAGATCACACTGTGACCTTCTATATGGACAAGTTATTCCATGGTTCCACACCCTATGGAAGTCCTTAATCCTCCCTTACAACTGCAAATGGATAGTGTTAGTCAAAAACCACTGATAGATAAGCTTTGGCTCCAGCTTACCACGTTCTTTTACATTATCACTAAGGTGGGGAAAAGAACTTCAACCCATAATGCTCATTGCATTTAAATTATATGGAATTTTGCTGTTATCCTCAGCATGACTGGACTTAATCCAGTGTATGAGGCCTGATGGAGCTTTCACTGGAATCAAATCAGAACATCCAGGACACCACCGGGAACTGGCAGTTGCTTCTATATGCATCTGACATGTCTGAAACACACCTAACCAGGCTAGCCAGTTAAAAATAAAAAACCTGTTTTGTTAAGGACCTGAGAGATCAGGATTAAACCTGTAAGGGAGAACATCACAAAAGTCCGAGACACTTTGGTCTGGCTCTAGTTTGCCATTCAGCTGGCTCTAAACAAATTACGGTTCCATTAACACCATCCTCCAGGTAGGATGAAATATGCAAGTGCACAGTCCTTCCATTTCTTCTATAGATAACGAGCACAAGTGAATTCTTTTGGTAGAAATTCAGAGAAAATTGCATTGCTACTCAAGCTTAACCAACACCACCAGTGAGTTGCCAAGCCTGTGACATCATCACTGGCAACATACAAGCTTCAGATTAGAAGTAGCCTGATGACATCACCCTTCCAGGTTCTATCTAACAGATGGTTTCTGTATATTGTGTAATTTTAGATCATTATTCATGGTTTTGGTCAGTATAATTCAGGAAGTGAAAAAACTGCCAAGAAAAATTGACCTGGAACTAGTTCAAAGAGACTAAATTATTTTATTGATTAGACTCCTTAGCTTTCATTTTCCAGCAGAGCCATCATGAATCATTGATACACAATAATATCTGAGTAATTTCTGTGTGAGCTGAATTAAGTGCTCCAAAACAAGGTAAGCTTTGAAGGATTAGGCCTTCAAGCTGTTTGAAAACAAGATAGCTAAGAAGATTTGCTGGGCAGTCCTGAAAGGGGGCCAGAAGCTATTTACTAAGGCAAGTGGTTTGTTTGAACTGGATTTTTATTTATTTTCATATTATACTTGTTGACTTCATATCCGCCTTCAGCTCAGCTCAAAGGCTCAGGAGAGGCATGTTTTTCACCAACATGAACATGGGCCAGAAAGGAAGGACCTTCCGAGAGGCCTCATCAGGCACAGCCCCAGCGTCAAGATAAAGCACCACAAGCCTACAGGAGGAAGGGAAAAAAATATGGAGGGAAAAATCAGTCCAGGGAGTCTTTTTACTACAAAGGTTTACAAGAGAGTGCAGCCATGCAGAAGCCTTCATATAAGAAATGTGCAGAGGGCAGTGATGAGTGAAACTCTGCATCATTTGTCTAGTATAAATACATCTGTCAGATTCACATATAGCAACAAGCGCACAGGTTTACCATTGGAACATGCCATGGCAGCAAGTTTCCTTCCTGACTGATCCACACCAGAGAGCAGGATCTACCCCGAAATCAGCGGTCTTTACTCAAATCGGAAGTAGGGGGGAAGAAAGAGGTCTTTTTTGTTGAGGGACTCCAACAAGACTACTTTTCAGGTAACTTCTGCCTCTGAGACAAGTCACAAGAATGGGTATGGAGATACTGGAATGCAGTTTTGCTGTAGCGATTCCCTAAACGCACATTTACTAAATGTTTCAAACCCATATTATCAGTGTTAAACAGTACTAAAGCAGGGCATGGGGATTTTAGGTGGGAAGGGAGATCAAGTCCAGATTGCAATGGAATAACTGAAAGCAGCTCAGCCCCTTTCTAGTCATTAGTAAGAGCACAGCCAAATCATAAGCAAATATCTCCCAGCCTCACAGAAGGAGTAGGTGAAGAAAGTATTAAAATCTTGGCAGTGGCTTACCTATCATTTGTGTGCTGTTCCCCAGTTAACTGGGTCTGTGAAAGTGTCACATGCAGGAGTACTCCAGCATTTACAGAAACCAAATGAGCTTGAGAGTGGCCCAGCAGCACTAGCAGGCTCCAGATGCGCCCCATGGACTGTACTGACCTGCCACCCCACATGCAATGCCTTGGCACAGCAGAAGGAAGGCAGATTTGAGACCTTCTCTTTCAGAACAAGAGTAAAATAGAGACTTTCTCAGGGTGGCTTGGTCTTTCCCAAATACTCTGTGGGCTGACTTGGTTCTCTGGCGTAGCTTGCACCAAGTATCCCAGTGGCTGCAGAGGTGCCAGCTGGGTCTCAGAGAAGGAGCAAAAGAAACGATTGAAAGAAACAATCTGAGTTCAGTTTTTCGACCTCATTCCTCATCGTAAGTGATACCTGAACATTGCTCCTGTGCAACTCTGGGGTCCTTTGAAAATGTAAAGATACAATAAATGCCAAGTTTGTCATTTAGTTTTGTAGTGTTTTCATAGAACAGAATGGACCACTGCATTGCAAACAAGGCACCTGAATTGGCCTGTTTTCAAAATTAAACAAACTTAAGATCCTTACTATCAGTAATCAAGCTCCTCTGCAAACTGTATTCTTGCCTTAGATTTTTATGAACAGCAACAAAACACCTTATCCTGGCCAAGTATCTATTACCTTTACAATAACAACAGTTTTCACATGTCTCTGGTGAGATAGTTTTGTCATTTTTTTTCCCCTCCAGGAGAAGAATCTTCAGTTTTCTGAGAACTTAACCTGAGAGTACCACATGGAAGGAAAAAAAAAAAAGAAACAAGATCTGGGCTAGCAACCTTTCAGTTCTCTGCTGCACATCAGAAGAAAGTGCAACAGCTTCTCTACAGGCATTTTTCCCTTCTCTTTTCCTGTTGTGTTTAAATAAAAGAACATTGATTTAGTTATGTAAAATGCTTTTAGCCCAGGCTTAGCAGGCATGCAGCTTTCAGACAATCACTATTCTCAAATATTTCTTATATATAACTTATATATATAACTTTAAGTGTGGTAAGTTCTACATATTACTGTACATGTTAACTTCACCATGATTTTTAGAATAAAGTTCTGGAGATTGTTAGATGCTATTTTACTAAATGTCCTCTTACCAAAATATTCTGGTTTGCCAATTCTAAATATTTAGGGAAGACATCCTAGTTTAATTAAAAACTTTGAGGAAAAAATTCTGGCCTTGCCTTCCCAGTCCGAGAAATAAAAAATGGCATTTAAAACCTGTCTCTTTCCATCCCAAAACATATGGTTTGACACCATTCTATTTTGTGAGAATATTTTACAAGTTTGGGTTTTGTTCTAATGTAAAATTAAAGCAATTTTTAAAGCCTCAGGGCTGGCTGCAAAGTAGGAAGTGTTGTTCAAATGCCAAATTTAACACCTAGTTTTTGTTACTTGAGTTTCAGGTGCTGAGGTTGCAAAAGCTAGGGGAAACTCATTTTGAGAGGATTTTTAAAATTTGAGCCTCTCTTCTGTTCTTAAGGCAGACAACCTGGTTTTGGCATACTGCAAACAACTTGTCACCATTAATACAGCTGTACATGCAGCCTGGTGTCCTCTGCACAATCTGGTTTTGGTGGGTGGTATGTCAATGCTGCGTACTGGGATTACAAGCGGAAGGGTTGCGCACAGAGCATTTTTCAGGTGGAGTGAAATATTCTGCACTACATGCGCAGAGTGCGTTGTTCTTGACTGCAAGAAGAGCAAGTCTTCTTCCAGTACCTACTTAACTACCATCTTTTTTTATTCCTTCATTTTGTGCTTGTTTACCAACATAGAAGCCTACTTGTAAGAATTTTATGGTAGTAATATTACATTTTATCAGTCTTTCCAAACTGATAACAGCCTTTTCCCAAAACTACGTTAGCAGAGATTATCAGCCATGATAAACTGCTTTGCACTCTTATTTCCAACTAATAGCACCCAAAAGCCTGAATGGAAAGCCAAAATATTTTTTTCATTCTTCAGATGATTTTGTTATCCAAGTTCTCATGAAGACTAATCATAATAGCCATAAATATGTTCTGAGAAGATACTTCCTCTACATACACGTTATCCAATAGGAGAATTATTGTAAAGATTTTATCTGAAATTGTGGGGGGGTTTATGAAGAGTTAGTATTTGTTACTGTGAACCATTTTTAGCCTTCTGGTTATTTGGGGATTTTGTTTGCCAGCTGTTCCCAAATAAGAAAAAAAAATCCTTTCCTCCTTCCTGATTTCAGTAGCCAAATGAAAAATCAGTGTGGTGATCAAGATGTAATTCTGCTTTCTTTCAAAGCTTGTGCATTAAGTACTTGCCTCAGGCATTTCCAGACTGGATAGCATCCCTTTCTGAACACCCCAGTTCAGGAAGGGGAAAAAAAAACCTCTGACATTTTCCTTATCAGTTGTGTGAGGATCAGCTCAGGATTTTTGCAGTATTTAACACACCACATGGAGGAGACAGCATGGATTTGGAGGAGGATGTCTACCGATAAGAAATTTCCCTTGGCTATGTTTGCCAAACCACGTTACATGCTGATGACTATTTGCTTTATCCTGTTTCAATATGTTTTGTCTTCGTTTTCATGCTCTTAAAGGACCAAATCATGCTTGGAAAAAAATGGAGAGAGAGTATTATATATATGCTTTATATGTCCACATATTTGCTATTACCCAAGTAATCTTGTGAAATATTGGCCAGCTGGAACAGGGGAGATGATGTTGCATAGTTCTCCAACCGTGACCCTTGAGGACTGGAACAGAGATGTATAAGTTATAGCCAGAAGGGAGCACTTTGTCTCCTAAATCCCTTGGAGTAAGTTGGTTTTTCTTGCCAGTTTGCAATTGATTGAGTCATCACAGGTCAGTGATGACTGTGGATAAATATTTCCTTTGAAGACGTCAGACTTTAAAAAACAGTACAATAAATTCCCACACATTGGGCCGAGTCAAATTAGCAGGACTTCAGCAGTCACAGCTGGTGTGAAAGGAGTATTTGTGGGACCTAAACCAACACCACCATCTGGAGACATATGCAAAGTGCATCAGACTCATGTCATTCTCAAATTCTGTTCTTCTCCTGAGGCATATGAAGTAGTTTTGTGGTTGGTTGTTTTTTTTTCTGGGCTTTCCCCATCCCCACCTATCCTTTCCCAGGGAGTCAGGGTCCATGAAACCACTACCTCAAAGTCTGAAACAGTCAAGATTCAGCCTCATCTCTTGTTCAGGAGCATCAAGGTGGAGGCCACCAACCTTCTAACTGGACTAAACCAGGTTTACAGTGAAGAAAAGATGGTATTACCTCCCCACAGACCTTCACCTTCAGCAACATGATGATGCCTAATGAAAGGATTTGGAGTTGACAGGATATAGCCAAACATGAAATATTTTATTCCCAATGAAAGCCTACTGATTTCACCAAAAATATTACAATGTGAAATGTAGAATCCCTTAACATTGGCTGAATGAATATATTCCTATGAAGGGAGCTGTCATTCATAGTTGGGGAGGCAGAAGGTTTGGAAGATGATTCCTCCTTTAATTTCTCTAAATTAACCCCAAAATTCAATATCAAGGCTAGTTACAGAGCAAAAAAAAATATCAAATGTTGTTTTTCTAGAGCTATTTATTTTGCTTGTTAATGGATTAAAATAGTTCCCAGCTGTGCAAAGTTCTCATTATGTTCATTACTTATAATGCACCTCACAATGAGATGATTAATTCAGCACACTTGCAGGCCCTTCATTGAATGCTGTTGATTAAGCAATTATGTTAATCCACTTGTGTTTGTTTTCTCACTGCTCTGATGATGGTTGGAACCAATTTCTTTGCTGAATTATTCCATGTACATGCTAGAAGTTTTGCTAACACTTGCAAAGGCCAAATCTACCATTCACAAACAATGTGAAGGTGAAAATTGCAGCTTATTTGTCTCTAGTGTATTTTGGATTGCTAAGGAAAGTGCTGGACTTTATTCCGATTCCTTCTCCTGTTTTAGGCCAGCTCTTGAAGAGGAGCAACATAGACTTTCTATGTCTGCTTTAACACTGAAGTGGTAACTTCAGGCCAAGTAGAGATGAAGCCTTTAATTTCATTTGTATGTTCTTGTATTGTTTGTATTCAGTAGTTTATTTGATCTTTTATTTCCATGAGACTGGTAACAAAATGGGTTTTAGAAATATTATACAGATGGATGTGCAAGTAGCCCAAATATGCTATTCAGAGTCAGAAACCTGATGTTTGCAGGAGGAATATGACAACCTCTCAACATGGCCAGCACCATGAAAAATGGACAATTATTCCCCTTATTTTTTTTAGATTTAGTCTCTAATTTGATATAAAGCAGGGGATGATTAGAAGAGGGAAGGATATTATCCTGCTTCTAGATGAAAGTATTTTTGTCAGTAACAAAAATGGAAAGGGAAATACCATGGTAGGAGAAATATGTAATAAATTTTAACAGTCTTTGCTCGGCTTAGTTGGATCAGGCAGTGGTTCTTTAAGTATATTTGTCAGTTACCTGCAAAGACATGTGATGGAAATATTTTCAAGAAGCCAGAAACATCCTGCCCCATTCAATATGCTCAACTCTCTGGGTGTCCGAGGAACCACCAGCGATCATTTGTAATAGTTGTCGTTTACTGTTCCGCCAGCTTAGCCGGCCACGATGGCCAGCTTCAGTGGAAAGGAAAGGAAAGACGGATCCGAGTTATACCTCAATAGACTAAACAGTAACCCCGCAGCAGTGCCCAAGCTTTAGGTTGGCCAAATTGCTGGCAGATCTCATGAATAATAGATACATGAAAAATGCTAACAGACTTCCCACCCATCAGAGGAGCCAAAACCAAAATGCAAAACACTAACACAAGCCAAACCTGCCCAAAACTAGCTATCCCAGAAGACCTTTGATAACTTTTGAGTTCCCTGTTTGGAAAAAAAAAAAAGATAAAGCAGCAGCTTATAGACACAAAGCGGCAAGATTTAGTCATATCCTCCCCCAAGGCTTTCTATTTTTGCTATTCTTTTCCTTAGCTTTTGTATTTAAGTGTATATTCATAGCAGCTCTGCCGATATTTTCTGACTATAGACCATCAATGACCACAGCTTTTATTTCGGGAGGTCCATTTCCGTTGCAACAGCTCATAAAAGATACTAAATAAAGCTTAGATCTTTGCAGCTCAGGTTGATATATTATATATTGGTCACTGCAGTGTGCTGACGGCTTTCCTGCAATGTGGCCTGTGTCTTTTTTATTATGTACATTCTTGGTGAGTGTTGGGGAGATTGATCCCATTCTGGTATCCAGATTTTAAAACAGATGTGTGGGGAAAAAAGCTGCAGAGGGTGCAGGAAAGAGGTGCAAAAAAATCCAGAGACCCTGAGAAAAAGCCTTGCAGAGAGACCTGTTTAGGTTTGTCAAAGGCAACTGAAATAGCATGATAACATTGTAAAAATACCTTCATAAAAGGAAAGCACCAGTTGCTAAATAAGCCTAAATCTAGTAGGGAAAGATTAGTGTGATTAGCAAAGGGAACTACTAAGGAAGCAATAAGTTCTCAAGATCTTATCTTCAGGTCAAGAGCAGGTACCTTTCAGGTAGTGATGTTCTACCTAGATAGAGATTATTGGTCATGGTAGAAGTCTACAGGGTGAAATTTAATCTTCTTGACATCAAACTACACAGCCAGGTATCGCCTTTTAGATTTCAATTGTATTCGTCTATCAAGACAGACATCTATCAAGAAAGGAGTGGGATAATGAAAAGCTAGCCTTCTTTCCACAGAAATGCATTGACAGGAAGCATTTATTTTTTCATAAACATTCCTATTGTGAATTAAAAGAAAAAAACATGTTAAAAAGCCTGAAGAACAGTTGGCTGCCATAGGAGAGTCTTTAACATTACTCTAATGAACACTTTTCTTTTTTCTTTCCAATTCCTCCAGAAAACAGCATTATTTGGTCTTTTCTAGAAGCATCAGAACTTAAAGGTAAATCACGGAACAGAATCACTTCTCTGGCATCCCGTACCTTGATTTCTTTCATCTTTCCCCCCCTGCCACAAGATGAGGATTCTGTAATTGTGATTATGGTGGTTCCCCCCCTCCCACCCCCAGCTGCTTCAAGGAACTGAAGGCACCTAGTACTTTACAAGGCAGTTAAATACAGTGTGGAATTTGCTCCTAATATTCATCCACATGTTTTATGAATTTCCATGTTTGAGTTTAAGCCTGGATTTTAAAGCCAGACTTGTTTTAATTCATTTATGCCTTACACTCAATACCAGTTTCTATGTTCTCCTATTTTGGGAAACCTGAGTTGAATTGCTTAGCAGAGAAGAAAATGCATCAGAATTCTTTTTTCCCCTCCCTAAAAACTGTGCTAAAATGGTGTAGCCAGCTGTTACTCTGAGACCAAACTCCCATCAAGTTCAGCAGAAGGAGCTTGCCATAATGTAACATTAGAAATCATGAAAATCCCAATGGGCATAAGAAGGTGTTGAAGGGGGGTCAAGGAGCACGATAGACATGAAAAGGCTTTTTTGCAGCTGGTTCCCTTCTCCTATCAACTGTACAAAGGCAGGCGAGGGAGAGGGAGGGCAGTGGAGAAGTGAAGCTGGATTATGAAAGGGACACGCTTTCCATCCATGTTCAGGAAACCAGTGAGACAAAAGGCACACAGCAGCAGCCACATGGCAAGGGGGCTTCAGAAAACAGGCTACTTCCTCTGTTGTTTCCTCAGAAACCCAGGATCCATCACTTAGTTTGTTTTTCCAAGGAAATAATTAAAGATGTGGATAAAAAAAATTAACAAAAGACTGACCCTTCCTTTCCCCCCCCATCACCTTCTTTTTTCTGCCTGCCCACTTTAAGGGAAATCATTTTCATACCCCCCCTTCCGCTCTCCATACACAATGACAGACCCGGCACTGGAGCAGAGATTGGTTTACATCCCAGTAGAAGGGAATACTTAAGGAAACCTTTGGCAGTATTATGGATTGAAGTGCAAGGAGATGGTTTTATCAGGAGGCTTCAAGGCTATTATTGTCCAAATAAACACTTGCTTTGCCAGACGTGATCTACAGCTGCTGCACAGAGACCCTTGAATTTCATCTGAATTTCAATCTCCCTGTCCTTTTTGCCTTTCCTACTTCACTGTTTTCAGACCTGAATAGCCTACTGTACTGGATTACTTCATTTTTTCCATCTTAATAGGCTTCACTAGGCTCTGACTCCTGACTTCCTGCCCACGACTCTAGTCCCCACTTCATCTAGATTTAGGAAGCCTTAACACTTTTTTTTTTTCCCCAGTTGCAGGGGACAGGATGCTCCCCTAGACTTTGCTATCATGATGCAGCATTTCGCTGCTGACCAGAACAGTGCTATTTCAGCCCAACAGAACCCCATGCTGATACACATCTCACATACATTAAAGACAAATAAAGTAAGAAGCAGCTGAGCCAGGTTTTCCAAAAAAGTTGCTAAACCCTTATCATTTTCCACTTCCCTATACCCATGCTGTTCTCTAGTCTCACAAACAGACCCACAAGTGACAAAGTACAGGAGGAGAAGATGTTTCTGTAGCAACTTTTTTTTTTAAAAAAAGAAAGACTAAAGCAGTTTCACTAAAAGACCATTTCTGAGCACTTTCAAGGGCAGAACTGGAGAAGAACAGCAGGAATTAGTGTTTCTAACTAGATTTGTTGTTTTTTTTTCTTAGAAAGACTATTTCAGAAAGAAATTATGCCAGTAACTTGGCCAGGAATATAAAATTCTTCATATAATGCCACCAAGAATTATCTTCTGTTTTGTCATTTATTTTTTTTTTCCCTCTCACTCTTGGTTCAGAAGCTCTCAGGTTTAAACATCCAAGCTACCCTCATGGCTTCAGGCACTTTAGGATGAAACATCCTCACTACTAAGGCCACTAAAAATCTGGATATTTCAATACACTCATAGCAAATTTAGTCCAGCACTTACCTGAGCATCTCCCATTTGCACCTGAGAAGTAACAGTTCCCACAGACACACTTTCACAAGCTTGCTCAGGCTGATTATTTAACTTGACCATAGCACAGAGCAGGGACTTCACAGTGAGCAGTTCCCCAAAGAGGCAAACCCCAGCAGAGGAGGGTTATATTGGGGATTTGCTTTGTAGTGCAATTGCTCACACCTGGGTGCTCAGGCCCACGTGCCCATCTGGCCATGAACCAGCTCCAGCTGTGACCAGTCTCTTCACTTACTGGTTTGGCCTATGAGTAAAATACACTGATGCTTGCTTGTAGCATTGTTTGACATTCTAATTAATTTCCTCACTTTAATTACATTATTTTTGCCAGATGCATGAACTGTTTTCTGTAGTAAACACAGGAAAAGCAGCCTTCCAATAAGGGGAATCTTTCTTTGAACCTCCTAAGAATTAGACTGGTAATGGCACACACACTGATGCCTTAAATGTGCCATTAATGCTCTTCTAAAGTAGTTAGTACTCTTGTAACGATTAGAGGTGCAGAAAAAGGTCTGGCAAATGGAGGTCCCAAATTTTAATCCCTATCCAAATTCAGAAATATTTATTTCTAGCATTTCATCTTGAGAGCTACCAGGCTTGAACTGCAAATCTTGTATCCATAGTTCGGGATTTCTGAATGTTGTCCCTAAACTCAGTATCATTTTTTACTCTGGGTACTAATCTGAGTCTTTCTCCCACCAAGAAGGTTCAGACCTGTGGCCTTGCTAGAGAAATACAAAAACAGAAGGGCTAAACCACTAGGTTCAAGATATTTCTTGTTTACCTCAGTTTGGAGAACAGAAAACACATCCATTTCTGCCCAACATAGAAACTCTCAGTAAAACCTTGTCCCCGATTCTTACACACACCTACAAAGATGGGATATTTCATGTACTGGTCATTGCAGGTGACATTTTGGAGAGTAACTGCATGGCGTACAGCAAACAAGCCAAGCATTAAAGGACAATTGGATTTTAGCTGGTACTTTGGTTTGTTCATGTGCAGCTGAAGAGGTAATAAACTGTGTTTTCTGTTCTTTGCGTTTCCAGCCCTTATCCTTTCTGAGTTTTGTGAAGGCAAATTTTGTATCCCCACTACATCTGGACCGGCAGTGGTTTCTGTAGCTCCCCCATTAGGATGCAGATAGGGATTTTGCACGGGGATAGGACATAGAGACATCCTCAGATGATCAGCTCTTGGGTTGTAGGATGGCTCATTGCTGCAGAAGGCAGTCAGGTCTGAGTTCTCCGAGTGTGCAAGTTTTGTTTGTTTTTTATACCTGAAAAGCAAGACTTCATAAGTTTTGCCTTTCAAGCCGTAATCTTTAAGTTCCTCACTTTCCACCACCTACTCAAAAACTGAATGCAACATTTCTAAACCACTTCAACTTGATATACCCCATTTAGCTTGCTAAATCTAAAGAAGCCTTTCACAGTTCTCCTGGTGATGGGCATCAGCACTAAATGTAGCATGTGGGAGCCCCTTGCTTTGAATTTCTTTGGGGCATAGACAAGCCATGTTGTTCCTACACCTTGATGAAATGATGAGACAAGAAGGAACTTTGTCTAACCTAGCCAACTTTGGGTATGGGCTTCAAAAGCCGCTGTCAGCCAAGAAGGGGTAGATGTTTAGACCATTAAAATTTTCTCCTTGATTGGTCTGGAAAAATAGAGAGCCTTCCTTTCATGCTAGCAAATGCAATATACATATGCAAAATAAATACAAGTTTAGTTTCTTTCCACACTGCACTATACTACAAATAAACAGACCTGTCCTTCATAGACACACCAGCAGGATTCCTCCAAATGTAGCACGACTCACAGAACTGTAGGACAGTTGTTACAGTCCTTGATTATGTCGTCAGCACATCTCTATCTGTTTTCCCATGAAATTGAAGTAATTACTGGCTTAACGCATGCCTGTAGTTGAGCCACGATCCTACAGATATGATACTAAAACTGCTGGGATTTTTTATTTGCGTGTCTGCTTCCATTTAAAAAACCATATATTCCTGAGATTCAGCTATGTGCATGACTTTTATATCACCTTGTAAGAGGTCAGTTTTCAGTCTTTCTGTTAAAAATAATAGGTTAGAGCACTACAAGCAAAGATAAATGCATCTAATGAACTTCTAACCAGAAATGCTAAGTTTTTTTTGGTTTTTTTGCAAGTCCTTCTGTTAGGGGGTCATAAGTCATTTATCTTCGCTTGTTTTTTGGCAAATACACATAGCAGGATGCTCCTGATTATATTCATTAATTCCATAAACTATTGGTTTCCAATAAAATAAGGAAAGATCTTGAGGTTTTCATTCCTATTATGACTTCTCAATCTCTTTGAAATAATCTCAGTCTAGGCCTGAGGCAGAGTATGGTTTTTCTCTTTTGAACGTTGTTTAGGTAGATACTCATCACCATCTTTTGTTGTATCATCTCGACTCTTTCTCACTCCATTTTGGGAGCACTACCATCTTGAAAACATCAGACTTGACCTGAAACCAACAGTAAGCTACATCTGATAACAAGTCTCTATGTACCTGTGTGGTCTGATGTCAGAGAAATAGCCTGGAAATGGGAAATCAGATGAAATTACATGATTCTTATCTTTTTCCCCTATAGAGGGCATGAGCTGCTGATTTAGAAGTTGCTTGAAGTGAAAGGAAACTGGAAAAAAAAAGATTTTTCACTAAGTTTTCAGGACTTGTAGCAGATATTAGCAAGGGGCCCTAACATAGTTATTAGCTATGCAAGACTATTGTTTATTTTTACACAGGAACTAAAGGAGAAAGTATCTATGCTTATTTTTCTTTACTTAGCTAAAGAAATTGTATAGCTTTTTGAAAGGGTTAAATAATTTCCTCCTTTCCTGCACTCCTAAGGCTTTTCTGGGGG
>VZTL01006659.1:115045-168139 GCA_013400535.1 Scopus umbretta | reverse complement strand
CGTGCGTGAGCTTCCCCACTAACCACAGCTCTGTTTTCTAAAAGGAAATTAAAATGAAATACATCAGGCATGCTGGGACTTCACACTTCAGAGACTTATAAAGCAATATCACCTGTTTAAATTGATTGTCACTTTAACTGCCCACAGCTACTCTTCAGGAAGGGAGCTTAAGGTTTTACTGTTCTTAATGGGACAATATCTCTCTTCCAATGACTTAATTTAGGTTGTGCTGAAACTCCTGTTAAAAGCGGGACCATTCATATTCCAGTTAAAATGCCTATGATGTCAGGGGTAGCACCAGAAAGTTACCTGCCGATCTACAGGCAGACCATCGTCTTGCCCTGGGGGTGTGCCAGCATCCCGTGGTAGGGTGGGAAAAAGTGCATGAAGAATTATATGTACTCCTCAGCGCTGAGTCCCTCTGTCCTTTCAGGGTCTGCAGCTTTTCTTGCTGTTTCATTGTTTGTGCTTGCACAATTATTACTTTCGTGGCAACAAGCCACAAGTGATGGAAGAGCTGGTCACTCAAGTATTGTTAAGTGTTACAAATGAAAATGTGTATTGGCCAGAGAGGACATGCGAGCAGGGAATTAAGACATGCTCATTTCTACCGTGCTCATTTCTGGATCTCTTGTTTCTCCTGGAATGCAGGAGAACAATGGGCAGGGAAATGTGAAGACATTTAGCAAAGTAGTGGTAGCTTTAACAGATAAATAGCTACCCTCTCACAGATATAGCATAAATTTGAATGTGTGTGATCATTGTACGGCACATCGTTAGCCCGTGTAAGCTTTTGTACTTGCCTGGCTGCAAACACTAAGGAGTTTTGACATCGTACAGCACGAGAGGTTGTGTTTCCAGAGTTTATCTTTAAAATCAGGGGACACAGTAGTGTTTATGGCACTTACGAGCTTCGCAAATCAAACTGTTTGTTTCTCCACTGCAAGAAAAAAAAGGAAACAACAAAAAACCAAAATGCATGTTTGACAGTCAGGTTCCACAGGGCACAGGGTGCTGGCACGGAAATCCCGGGCAGCCGACCTGGTAAACGGCAGACTGCGGCAGTAGTAACAGGAATCCGAACCAAGCTGGAAAACCAAGGCACCCGGCTCCCATCCAAGTGCCCCAGGAATATTATCCCTTAAAGATCCCATGTTATTCATAGCAAAATGGGGAAAAAAAATTAACTGAAAAAATATCTGTAAATAAATTTTAAAATGTTCATAAAAAGCCCTCAGCAGTCAGACACGGGTGGGAGGCAGTGCCGGGCCAGGTGCTGGAGCGCAGCCCCTGCGAGCGCCGGAGCCGCCAGCGGAATCGGAGACGCAGAGCAACAATGAGCACATTGTCCTGCCGCAGGCGAAGTATGGGATGCTCCTCACACGGGACCGCATAGCCTGCTACCAGTAGAGTGAAATATGACTATTTTGAAATATCTTGTTGAATGGTAGATACTTTAGGGACTGCTGAAACCCTAAGGACTCTAAGTTAGACCCAGCCGTTAGTTTTTTATTATTATGGAAGGATATTTTCCAATTTTGAAGTTGTCAGCATTCATTTCTCTTTGTGGGTTTGACGCACACATCATCTTAGGAATTTGCTTGACAGACAAATGCTATCCAACCCAAACTAAGTCATGCGCATAGGTCTCACTGACTATGAGATTGCGAGTTGCTTGCAACGATGCAAGGTAAGAATTGCATATTAAAATGAAATGAATAAAGTACCGTAAAGAAACTTGAAGCAAGCATTCGCTGTATTTTAACACAAAATATTTGGTCCCTTGAAACTGGTTTGTACTGTTATTAAGTCTAACTTTTGGGCCTAAACTTGTGTTCATTACAGTATCAATTAGAAATCAATTAGAAAGCTCTCCTTTCATAGTAATATCTACCTTTTTTATTAGTCGATATGGCTATTAGTCATCATCAGGTTTGCATTTCCTGAACGTCGATATATCAAACCACATCCAAATAAGAACATTGAAAAAAGATATTTTCAGATTTTAGAAGCAAAGGCTTTAAGTGATAATTTGTGGGTTGGATGAGGGGTAATATATTGACAGAGAAAGGCTGCAATATTGCAAGCTTTCTTATTCTAAAGTCTCATTTCAAAATTTGGGAACGCAGTTCTAGTTTATGAGTGCGGGGCAGAGGGTAGCTAGTAATAAAACAGCATTAATATAAATCACTGTTATTACAGAAATCGAAAGCAGGTTATGTTTAAGGTATTTCTAAGCCTCTAGCTTTAGAGAAATAGGAAATGACATGTATATATAGATATACACGGAGATCCCAGAAGAAAAATACAATGTCCACTTAAGTGTCAAGGAAGAACGCTGGATCCACATTGATATACTGCAAAAGTGGAATTGGTGTGGCAAAGCCATTTGAAAGGAAGCTGAGGCTCTCATGCTACTTAATTTCCCTGGTCGTTCCCCTCTTCTCTTCCTGGATAATCCACTAAGAAGTCGAACTGCAAGAAGCTGTTACCAGCACAGTGCCGGAGTACAATAGTGTTTATGGCACTTTGCCCTTGCCAGGGACTCCTGCGGTGGAAATCTCAGCACTCTGTGTATGACCTGCCAGCAAAATGAAATGAAGATTGACCAGACAAACCTCTTAGAATAATGGGATAAGTGGAAAGGATTTATCCAAACAGGAAACATTCATTTTCCACTTATGTGGCTGCTCTTCTTGTCCATTGCTCACACACTCCAAAGCACATTTACCCGCAGTTCTGAAGCTTCCAACTCTCCTCTGCTCAATTCCTGTTCTCAGTGTCATTCTTGGGCAGATCCTGTTGTCTCTTTTCCTACCACTTGCCTTGGGAAGGATCTCTAATGTACCTTCTGGCAAAAGTGTGTGATGCTGGAGCAGGGAAGATGGGATTCAGCATGCTTCTTGGGGAATACATCATAAAAATCAGAACTAGACTTCAATACTTCAACACTTGCAATATTGTGTATCTGGAGTTGGCAGCATATTTATGTGATTGTGAACAGACACATATATACATTATGCTTATAAGTATATATATATATGGCTATGTCTGTGAGCATATTTCCTTTTCTCCCTGCTGGGGAGAAAATAACATCAGTATTATCTTTTACCTGAAAGAAAATTTCTAGTTCTCATGGCAGAAAAGGAAACATCAAAGTTTGAAAGCGTGACAGAAATATATGAAAACTCAAACCTAGGAGGTGAATCAGAACTATCCTAGAGATTTTTTATTTGAATCAAACAGGCTACCAAACAACTTCTGAAGGCGATCTCAAAAGTGAGAGGATTCGTCCTCCTGACTTCGGAACATTTTCACAGTCAAATACTGGATTTAAATTTGAAACTTATGGTAGTCCCCAGTTTCATGGCCCCTCAAGTTTTAGTTCTAGGCAAGCAAGGTGCTGTACTCAGTATGCTTCACTCAGAGTCTGGTCCGAAAGACTGAGCCAACAGTGCTGCAGAGACAACATTCTCTGAAGTCTTCATCGAATTCTCAAGATAGTGTCTTTGGACTGTAGGGGGAGAGCAAATAACGAGGGGTTGAGGGATATCAGAGACAGAAGGGATGGTTCTCCACAGGGCGTCTGCCTTTGCTGTAAACTGGCCTCTGTCCTCCCCTTCAAGAAAGAGAAGAAAAGTAGAATACATCAGTAGCATTAAAAAAAAAAAAAAAAAAAAAAAAAAAAAATACANAAAAAAAAAAAAAAAGCTACTCTCTATTTTACGTTATTGCAGAAAAGTAATTAAAATCCTAGCTGCTGACTCTTTCCCCTGGGATCAAATTTTTACTGGAAACGAAAAGGAAAGGTGGTTGAACTGTGGAAACATTTACCAGCTGCAGGTATAATACTGTGTCTGTTGTCAGAGTGAACATTTCATTGGTTTATTTCTGGAGGATTATTTAGAGGGTTGTGGTCTTACATCCAGGTCTCAAGAAAAAAAAAATATAGCCTATGAGGTGTGCCTTCTTTCTACAGAATAGTGATTTGTTATGTGTTTGTCTGAGTTAAATATAGCAGCCAGTCATTCTGCACAGGCCGATATTTTATCCTGCTAACTTTTAAAAAAGAAAAAAAAAAAAAAAAAAAAAGAAATTCTTGTTTGGATAGATGAAAAAGTCGGCAGAAAAGCCACAGTTCCTAGGTTTGTTTCCAGGCCAGTTCAGGTGCTTAGTGTTGTAAAATTCAACAATCGGTCAACGTGATCAGACCGTTTCAGCCATATTTCGATGATCTCTGCTGACTGTTTTCTTGCCAGTGAAGATTCCTGCTCCAGTGAGGTGCCCAGCTTTGGAAGTGACCTGTCTTACTTCTTGGGTTCAGTCACTTGAACGTGGGAGAAGTTGCATCGGGGCAGCTGACAGCTCTGTTTAGTGTCTGGCAGCGATCAATACCAGATGCCATGGGAAGATTATAAAAGCACCACAAGCATATGGTGAAAGTTTGCCGGCACAGTCGTTATCTGCAGCTCTGAAGTGGTTTCTGTGTGTGTAACTGGTCTGTGCCTCCGAGGTGACCTGGTGGGCACTGCAGAGAGGAATTAAATCTTTAAGGGAAAAGAATAGTTCTGAATTATCAAACCCACCTGAATTTCATGGGTGGGAGGAGAAAAATGCAGATGACCCAACTCATGTTTGCTTGTCCTAACAGAAGGTCCTGTGTCACACCGCTGGTGCTGCTGCTTGAGGTTGACCCCTGTGGGCATCCCGCAGATGTCCTGGGTCAGGATGAAAGAAATAATAGATGTGTTATACTGCACTGGTAATTGAACAAGTTTTGAGGATGAAGGAGCTTAAAAAGTCATGTAGATGGTGCTTTCTTGTTTTTAGTAAAATTTGGGGTGTTTCCTTAGATACCTTTTTTCATTTTTGAATGCAGATTCAGTTTTCTGTAGCTACGAGTAGTCGCTGCTCTTCAGGAGGCTTCAGTGGTGATTACAAGCTTCACTGGGAAATACCAGCTTAATAGCAGTATCTCTGAATGACATCCAGCAAAGATATTTATTTTTCCTCAACAAGATGTATTTGGCTCCCGTCCAGGGCTCAGCCTTTTCCTTGTACTCCTTGAATTTTCCTGGAGTTGCCCACTTTTCTTGACTGCCTGCATTCACAGCTCTGGCTTGAGCAGCCTGCAGCCAAATACCTCTCTCTGCACAAAGCAGCCTGCCATTCGTTTCATATCATTTTGCTTAAGGAACTAGGTTTTGTATCATTGCATACCCTCACTCTGCAACGTATGCTGGCATACTGAGGTTTCTTAGATATACTTTCTGCTGTCATCCTTTACGTTCTTGTTATTGTCTATTATGGGATAAAGACACATAGAAAAATACTGCCGACTTTGGGCATGAGACTATTTACTTAAGCTAGCTGGGTTACATATTTTGGTTTAGTAATTACAACCCTTCTCCTTTGCAACAGTTTAGTGAACCCTACTATTTTCTTCCACTGAAGCCCAAAAAAGTATTTACACAGCTCAGTGCTCCTCAGGCTAAACACTGATGTGATACTCTAATAATGGGAATCAGTGCAAAGATTATTGATCGATTCTCCCCCTCCCCAGTGATCGTTGAATCAAGACTATACAGGGAAGACAGAGAGACATTGTCTGTAGGTTGGAAGGAGCGAGGGAAGGAGAGAGATGTTCCCTGTCTTTAAGGTGCAGAAATGTACCTCAGCTCACTCCTGCTAAGTGGAAATGACACTGAATGGAGCAATAAGTGAATTTAAAATATTTTCTTGGATGTGAGTAGGAGCTAAAAATGCATTTGTTTCTGTATAAAGATGGAATACCATCCAGAGAGCTTCTGGGCAGGACTGGCACCTACTGTGGATGGCTGCAGGTGAAAGTGCTATTTCCTCTGTTACTTGTCTAGGGAATCACGTCGCATGGAAAGATAAATAGCATTTAGGATAGGAGAGAGGCAATGCTGAACCCAGGAGGATTTCCAGAAACAGCTTCTCTGGAAGCAGATAACCTTAGAGCAAACAGATAGACCTCACCAACACCCCTGAAGCCCTTGGTCTTACAGTTAGCTTTTGTGAAGATACTATTTTCTCATAGCTGAGAACAGAATTTGGTTCTATTTGTCAAATTTCGCTGGAATAAGGAGGATAAGAGCTTCGTGGCATCTGCAGTTTTCCTTCTGGTTCCAGACAGATGTGGCAATGGAAAAGGAACAAGGGGTGAGGGGGCAAGTTATCTGAACATGGCCTGTTAGGTGTGATTTCTCCACTGAGGGAACTATTTTTGTTATTTTACACTTTCAGCACCAGTTTTCCTTTCCCTACTTAAAGCAGATCAAGAAAGGACACATTATGGGCCTCGGGTTGTTTGTGATGATGGTATTCTGGCTACCTAAGTCAAGTTAGAGTGAGTAAGCTTTTCTATCTTCATCATTTATGATTTAAAGTTGTGCTGGATCTCTTGCTTAATCCAGGGGAAAGTACCATAAGTAGGAACATACTTTGGTTTGCAGTTTATTTTTCTCTGCTTTCCCTTCCCTAATTCAAACAAACCAACATTTTCTTTGATTGGTGCTACTAAATCGAAGGATGGTATTTCTCTGGAGTCTCCCTGCTACTCCTGGTGGGTTGGATGTGGGTTGTTACAATAAACATAATGAGATGCTGGAAATAGCTGGAGTGATACCAAGTTGTGGGCTACTTATTTCTTAATCAGGCCTGTTAAATAAACAAAGCATCAAGGCTGAAAAGTGAAAATTTAATTATCTGTTCATTACTAAAGCTGCTATTGAATGATGAACTGTGAAAATGGAGAGAAAAAAATAGTATAATTTAAAAATGAGGCATATTGGTTTTGGAAAAAGAATCTACTGATGTGGCTTGAAGGTAGCTGTGTGTGAATCCAGAGATATCCTGGTTTAATGCTATTCTAAACTCTAGATTCCAAAACATAATTATGGCCACTTTCCCCTTTCACTTGCTAGTAATTTTCCATAGGTTATGTCTTGCTCCATTCGGGAACTGTCTGTGCTGTTGAGGGCAATCCATGGCTTGAATTTCACATGACGGACTGCAACTCTGAAGAAGCCTTTACGTACCTGTCACTCTGGAAGTCATGGTGGTGCTTCAATGAGAGGATTTAAGCTTTTTGATTACCTGTGCTGGTGGTAACAGTCATGAGTTGCTGGTGGTAAATCTGTTAAAAAACCAAATTAGTAGAATTACCCTCCAGAGATAAAACTTACTTTTTTTCTTTTTAACTTTTACTGAGTCTATAAAGCTGGCGAGGGCATTCCTCCTCTTAACCAAGGAATAGACATGCATTCACATGCTGCTCCATGTGCTTATCTGAAATAATAATCCCTTATAAGCATAGTCATCTGATACCAGGTACAATAAAAATAGTGGCTTACATTAAGTCACTGATATATATTTCTTTATGTGGGTTTTTTCTTTAAATTAGATCATTTATCAATGCAACTTTTCGCTGACAACATTAATAAAGCCTCTAGAAAAGACTGCAAAATTAATGCCATGTAGCTTTCTTAGAGAGCCAGAGTCCAGAGTTAAAGCATGAAACTTGTCAATTAAATATTTTAGCGTAATTTTTCCATTGCCTCTCGTTAACACTCAGTCACAAGAGGAGGTCTTTTCAGCCCACCTTCTGCCCAGTCCATTAACGGATTTGTCAGAAGCTCACTTCATACTTGGGCAAAGAGGACAGCAAGAAGTTTGCATCTCTGGGTGTTTTGTTCTCTGATGCAGCCTTACCATTACGCCCGACTCCTCCAGACACAGTTGTACTCAATAGCATCTCTCAAAGTTTCTTTGTCAACTAGTTCCCCGGTGTTTGCTGATTATTGGGTTGGGTGTCCAGTTTGTGAGACAAAACTAATCATTTACTGGCTGTAAAATACAATCTGTGTCATTCAGATGGACAAGCCAGCAATGGGGTGGGCAAACCTCTTCCAGCAGCATTGGCGTCTGTTATTTCTTTTGATACAATGCCATAGAGACCAAAAACGTTCATATTTTTTATTCTCTTCCACAAAAATGGAATGATTTGACAGGGGAGGGGAGAGTGCTTCACATTTAGAAGCTTTTTTCCCCTCTTCTGTGGTAAGCATTTACATTTATATATGTATATACATGCACACACATACATACACATAAACATATAAATATATATTGTTTTTGCCCAGCTCTTAAAAATGTTCTGCATCTGGTGCACGAAGCCACATTTACCACTAGCTGGAGAAAAAACATATTAATATGAAATCAAATATTTGGCTTGTTGAATGCAAGATGTAATTACATTCACTTGAACGCACTTACACCTGGGAAAGAAACCATGCTTATGGGAAAAAAAATAATTTTCAAAGGTGTTTTCATGTCTATCCTGGGAGAGAGAAGAAGTGGGGGTGACTTTGCTCTAAATATAATAATCTTCTTCTTTTTAAAAAATATATCTGAAATTTTTTATGCCACCGCTCAAATCCCATAATTATAAAGTAGCCTTTGCAAAGAAGTTTTTCACCTAATTAATACATGTCGAGTTCACGGAGCAACTTTTTCACTAAGGATTTAAAGAACTTCTTAGAGAAAACATCCAAAAATAGAGGACTAAAGATTTTGGCTGCTCTCTGATCCCTGACAGACCCCACCTCTTGACTTGTATTTGTTCGTAAACAGTTTAACCACTTTCCAGACATGTGAGGTGAACCTTGCTAAGGACAGGGTGGTGGTTCTCTCCTGGGAGAGCCGTAACTTGCAGGATGCATGGACAAGTGAGATAGGAGCTGCTACAATGCCCCTGAAATGAGGAGAACTGACCACAGGTGAAAAGCGCATGGAATAAATCCAGTCCCAAACAAATTTGGTAAAAAAATAGGCATTAATGTTTTTCTGGGAGCCCAGTCTAAAAAAACTGCTTAGGCACATGCTTTAGTATAAGCAGTCTGCTAGTTTGTTTAATATTGATAGAGTTTCCCACTTTCCAAAAACTAAGCACACACTTAATTGCTTCACTGGACTGAAGCCTGAGATAGGTGTGATGAAATATGGCAATGAAAGCAGATATTTGCCTTTCTAGGTAGATTATTCACTCCATATTGCTTTCCCTTAGACCTTCATATTTCAGTTTGATTTCTGACTGCAATCATCTTTGGTATCAAACAGAAGCAGGAAAGGTTTTTATTCTCAAACATTTTCAGCCAAAGTTTGCCACCTTAAAAGCTACAACTGCATCCCTAGCGTAACCCTGTTCAAAGCAAAGGAGATTTTCATCAGCTCTAAATTTGTCCCTGAAGATTCAGAGAAGTTTCAAACAACCCTTAGAGATGGTGTAACTCAATCTTTTGCAAAATGAAAAATCTGTTCCTTTTTTTTTTTTAACTGGTTTTCTTCTAGCCTAAATAAATGACTGGGCTTCAAGAATTCCCCTGTTATTGTTTACATGTCTGATAAGCCATGGTGGAAGCTCCAGGGTTCCAGCAGAAAAGGAAATAGTGCCTGGAAGTTGTCAGTGATTCTTAACTTCTTTTGTTTGTTTTACAGGCAAACTCACTTAAAACCCATCCTAAAATTGGATGAGACTGCCTCTTTGTTTGTACACTCATAATTTAAGTGTTGTTTTCTAAGACTGCATAATATTCAGAAATAGAGCAGGACAAAAAGTAGTATTAACTTCACTTGTGGGTGCCACTGATTGACGATTAGCCAGCTCCTGTGCTTGAGACAGTTGCTTGTCTAATTGCAAGAGAGCCAAAGGGACCTCATCTCCGTTGTTCAGCCTCATTACACCGTTGGGTGTATCTTTAGTCAAAAAGCAGAGCTTTCCAGACTTCTTTTGGACAAGTCCCTTCTCTGATCAGGGCAATTTCTGCAACACAAAGTAAAAATCAGCCTCATAGTAACGTCCTGGATCTGCTTGTGTTGGAGTAGTCTGTTTTTTCTTCCCTGCGAGTTAAACGGGATGTTCAAAGCCTTGGAAGAAGGACTAAAATAATCAGCAATTTATCTGACAGCTGAGAGTACGTTTTTGTAGCTGTCAGTCAACTTCTGGAAAGCCACAGACTGTAAGACTGAGGTAATGTGCAAAATGAGACACATGTGTGCAAAAAACACTGTCCCGAAGTGTTTTCAAAATGTCAGCATTGCCAAATACTCTCCGTATTCAGTGTTCATAAATAAGCTTCAGTTCCTAACTTGTTTTAGGTTTCCTAGCAGCTCGCATAACTCCTGACCATTTCATAAATGACAATCACGTAGACTTCCATAGCCTTTTTATTTAGGGTTTTCAAAAACATCTGATTCCTGCTAATTGTCTAAATTTATAACCACCACTGAGGGCAAGAGACTATTATCCCTGTCCAGGGATGGAGATAGAACCTTTATGGCTATTTTTATGGCTCTATGTTTATGACTTCAAGACCCATCTTTTTTCCAGCATTTCAGGAGGATAAGGGAGATGAAGCCTGGGTAAAGCTGGAAACTTTGACAGCTGGTAGATTTATTTCTTCTCACTTTTGGTTTGTGGAAGTTATTTTCAGGGGTAATTCTGAATTTTTGGGGCTAAAAGGCAAATGTCCTATTTTTATGGATTCAAATCAAAACACTGAAGTTTGGTGCCATTCCTGTGAACTTTGCTTATTTTAAAGTTGATATTGAAGTGAGATATTTCAATGTAGCTGAAACAAAGCTTATCCTGCCTTGCCCCATGCCAGTCATTACCTTCTCCAAATTAGAAGCTGGCAGGGAAAATTTTGAATTCTTTCCAAATCACCATAAAAATGAAAAGAAATTCTGAAACTTCCCAGGCTCCCTGGAAACCAGGTCCAGCCTCAGAGCAGTCCTGCTCTGGACCCTGATGTCTCAGCCCTTCACCTTGCGGTAGGGTCAGTGCTCAGGTCCCCACCGCGGTGGCATGCAGCTGTGAAAGAGCTGGAATAGTCGATGTTTAACTCTGCCCTGCGGATTTCTCTTTGCTGTACCGGTCTGTACCACAGGATTGCAAACTCCAAGTCCGTGGCTGTGTCCCCAGGGTGCTCCTGAGCTTGCTGGATCACTCAGAGGTGTTGCATTGCTGCCTGGCCCGCGATCCCGCTGTGCCCTGAGGCTCAACAACCGCAGGAGCTGAAGGTTTCTCTTCATACAAATAAAGCAGCCCAAGTGGGACCTAGAGGAGGAAGACTTTATTCTTGGCATGTCATTCACCTGCAGGCTCTTGGTGCTAAAATAAGCCACAGCCATTTTTTGTTTTTCTCTGGTTTTTTTTTTTTTTCCCTTTGGCAGTTCAAGCACTGAAGGTGGTTCTCTTCGCTTGCCCAGGTTTGCTAAGGTTGGTCCCATCTTCCCATTTCTATTCTTTGTTTTTTTTTTCATCCCGTTGCTTTTGATATTGAGCCAAGTTCTCTGCTAAAGCAACCCAAGTCTATCCCCCTGGTCTCGCTGAGCTGGCCCTACTGCATCCCTGTGCACAGCCCAGTGACCCGGCCCTTGGTCTCACAGTCTGCCCAAGTTTTATTTTAAAACAGAGCTGTCTGAAACAGCATTGGAAAATACCAAAATCCCATGGAGGACGTGTTTAAAAACCCTGCAAATATAATTGCAGCTTATTGAAAACACTAAAAAGAGGTTTGAAAAGTGCATATGCATGTTTGGAGATTGGACAGTCTATAATCAAGCAAAGTTTCAATGACATTTTGCCTCAGGCTAATATATTTTGTCAACCTTTTTATTTTTTAAACTGTGTCTGTGGCTATTTCCCGCTGTCCAAAATACCTCGCATCCTTCTTCATCACGGTGATGGTTACTGAAAGGTACATGGCACAGCACTGCGGCTACTGCCGCGGCCAGCGAGGAAGCCTGGCCTTTTAGGCTGGTTTCTCTGTGGCAACACATTCCTCATGATTTGCAGTCATATTTATTACGTGTTATAGAGCATTTCCAGCTTAGCAGGCGCAGGAGGAACCCACAGTTGTTGTGTTGGTGTTTGGAGAGGGAATCTCCTCACCTGGATTGTAAGGCCACAGAATTTCACACACTTGTGCCTGTAATGAGGCCAATAAGTTGTGTTTAGCTAACATCTATCACCCAAGATGGGGCTTAAATTAGATCAGAGACTTCAAGAGAGGGAGAATCCACCCGTTCCTCAGGTCCTTCCTATAAAAAGCTAATTCTTCTCCTCACTGAAAATGGATGCCTTATTTTTATCTTCATTTTGGCTTTGGTTAGCTGGTTTTATGCCTTTCTTCAGCAGACTGGGAGGCCTCTCTTACCGGATATTTTGTTCTCTTTACATAGGATGGCAGCACAAGTGTGCTTACCTGCATTGGTTTTAATCTAGCTAGTCTGGCTAACAACGATAAAAGAAATCTGCTGCTAAATTCAACAACCTTAAGGCACAGAAGCATCCCACATGGACTTTTATAACCTATGTGACAGTTACTGTGATATAATCAAGCCTTGAGCTTCTGTTTGGCAAACTACAGAAATTCAACACCTTGAATTTTTTTGCTGAGAAGTTTTTCTTTTCCATGCTGCACCTTCTTCTTTTGCCTTTCTTTATTCCCCCTCTAATTTTTCAACTGTTTATAATGCCTTGCATCACATAGCTCTGCTTTCAGAACATTAAATATTTTCAACTAATGCATCCTTTATGTATTCTAGAGATACCTAGTTACAGTAACCATCACTTTGCCCTGTCTTCAAGTTATGTATCTCAAAAAACCCTCTCAACAAGAAGGTAACAAAACCTTCCACCAAAATAACTCCTTTTGGCATGATGTTCACCATTTCTAGATTAGAGATTCAGGAAGGTTTCACAATTCTCCTTGAATTGTACCTTTATTATTCATTAGTTTCTATTTTTCAGCTCCTTTTTATGTTGAGAGAAACTCGTCTCTTCATCCAGGAGAGAAAACCGGGATTCTTGCTTTGGGACACCGGTATATCATTTAGACAAAAAGTATTTGACCTTTAATCCACACAGAGATGGCTAAAATTAAGACAGCTCATGCCTGCAGGCGCTCTCCTTAGATTTTCTGTCTTGATTCATTCATAGATAAAATTACTTTAAACACTTGCTAGTTTCACCACCACCACCACCCCCAGTTTTGTAAGGCTTCACTCATACATTTTTAAAAACATTTATTCATACGAGTGAGAGTCTTTCATTACACTATGATCTGGCCTTTTGCACATTTTCTCTGGGTAATTTTTGCAGTCAAGTCATAATGTGAAGTATGTTATTACAGCAAGATCAATTTATTCTCCAAAGCTCCGTCTGTCTTCCTAGGTGCTCCTTCAGATTTTGCCTCTGCCCTAAGATAAAATGATCACTTATTTTATTTCCATGGTCCTGTTCTCTTGTAGCATATCCCTCTTGGATAAAGATTCTTTGCTGCCTTCATTGCTGTATTTCTGACTCCCAATTCACTATCTCCAGAAGGTCTGCAGTTGTGTGGCTCTACCTGCTCCAATGCTTGGGCGTGCTGTCTCTTTGCTAGCCACGTCTTCTGAAATCATTCCAATAATGCCTAAAGTTCTGTGGGACTTCTATGTGAAATTTTAGATGGGAATTTTTAATTTTTTTAAACATATAACAAGCATTTTTAAATATATAGAGAGCGCTTTAATTTTTTATGTGTCTCAACTTCAGATGTGTGCAGACCCGTGAAAAATCTCCATACTGTTCAACTTAAGATTTCTAGAGCTGATAACACTTGCATGCCAAAATTCTTTGCTTGCTTTTTGCCTTTTACTTATTTACCCTCTCTGACTTTTAATTCCATGCTCCCATTAAGATTGCAAAGTATATTAAGTCCAAAATCAGTCCAGAACATAAACTTGAGTCTTTGAGTAACATTCGCATCTGCCAAATACCTCACCTCTCGCTCACGTTAAGTCCAAGTACAGAGACATCTCTAAATATAGCAGATTGTCCCATCTATTTACCTGAAATAAGAGCTTTTTGGATGATGCATGCAAACAAAAATGTGCTCTGCTACTTGAGTAACGTAGCAGAATACAAAACAAAAATTATTTCTTCCCATCATTGGAGTGCACGGTAACACGTGCCCTACCTAAGCCACAGTCTTTTTTGCCACATTTATAATCTGTTATTGATGGAAGTACTTTTCGTTATAAGAAAAGCTTTAACTGGGTCACAAAATTACATGGACTCCAAATAGTCCAAACTTTTGACTGTATAATCTATATGGAATCGTAATTGTCTTGCACAAGTCGGTTCATGTTCTGGATACCAGCAAGGTGGAGAGCAGAGGCAAAGATTTTATGGGCTGAATGAGTCCAATGGGTTTTGCAATGTTGGCATAAAATGCGAGGTATTTTCCATAGCGAGACACATATGAGATAGACACTGACAGATATGAGAGGACTTTGGGTGATATCCATCAAAGCCATGAGAATGCCATTCATAAATCTCACTGTAATTTCCTCGAGGGCTGTTGGCTGTTGTTTCATTGGCCTGATGCTCTGCAGTTTACCACTGTTGGCATTTATGCTGTGTATGTAATTTTGAGCTGGATAGTCTTGAAACCATTTAACTTGTGGAAGTAAATTGCTTGGAGCACTATGAAAATATCATTGAGACTGTGTGGTTTTTAAACTCCTTTTCACTGTACTGTGTTACTGAATTATTTCCAGCTGCTTCTAGACACTCCTTGTTGCCTCGCAATAGTAAATCTACATACCCTGTGCCATTCAGGTGATGCTTGTGTGTTTGGAGGCAATGAAAGTCCTCCCAGAGCTCTGCTGTGAAGTAGTATTAGTGGTATTGCTTGACATAGTTATCTTGTTACGTTGGGAAACGTATTTACATTTTGTCACACCCGAGGTTTGTTTCGGAAACGCGAAACATGAAAACACAGGTAAAGCCTTATTCTACTTCATCTCCAGCGAAGTGTAGATTACCAGCTGACTCGGATGGTACTTCCACATAACACAGAGAGTTCTGGTAAAACTTCCCACGAAACAAGCAGCTGAATTTAAGGCTGAGGCAAATTTCAGAGTTCTCAGAGTCATTAGTAATAGACAAAACTGGTGAAGTTACACCATATTTAGGAAGCTGTTGCCCCAAACATTAATTTAGTCCACTGTGCTTATCTGTGTTCTGGCTACTGACAAAACTTCTAGGCTGTTGTCACTGGGGCATGTCAAATATGGGGCCACGGAAAAGAACAGCACTGTTACCGTTGCTGACAGAGACCTGGTAACAGCTAAAGAACTCAATCCAGCCTTGCCTGGGCTTCTATGAGCCAAAACACAGGCAGGATTTAGGTTCTGCTTCTGAGTATTTTGAGCGTAGAGCAGCCTTTGCTTTGACGCATTTTAATGATAACCTAAAAAGAAAGACATGATGAGTTAAAGGTGCGAAATAAGCAGGGTTAACTCATTTTACTGGATGTGGTCTCACCCTTTGCACCAGTCCAAAACTTCTACATGTGAAAATATTTCCAGAAAACTCGTGTTGGTAAAAGTCTAATGAGAATTCACGAGGTCTCCTTTACTGTTGCTGTATTACTTCCAAAAATAGATTGTTTTTAACTTTTATGAGAGACTTGTTCTAGCTGAATAAAAATAAAATGCCAATGATAATAGGAAAAGAACTGTTAATTGATTTTAAATACTGGTGGTCTTGAGTGGTGCCAAAATTAATGACAATGATAATATATTTATGCAGCCCATTTTTATCCCAGAGCTCCTTACAAAATGACTTACAAATTGTTTAAAGAGAAGAGCAGCCAAATTTTGGGTAAAATATAGCAGTTGTTTAACAGCACACGGCAATGCTATACAGCATTTCAGGATGGTTTTCCAATTGAAACTGCAGGAGGAATATGGGGAGGATGTATTACTGAAGCTGGAATTTGTCCAGATTCGTAGGATTTACACACTTTTACAATACTTTCTGGGAGATCTTTAAACATCATGAATGCTCAGGATAACCATCTACAGTGCCTGTCTAGTGCTCTTGCTATGTTCCAAATAAAGTGTCAAAAATAGCATGCCCAGGATGATGCTTTTAGTAACCAAAGCTAGCAGAATATTAATAGATGGTAAAAGTCTCTGCTCTCACAAAACCACTAAAAGCGTGTTTTCAATTGCAAGTGTTTTAAAGTGGTTTGAGTCCTGATGACTTGTTTGTGCAATGGGAACTTTTAAAACAGGCCTCCAAGACAGTCTGAACCTATTGGTCATCTCTTCCATTTTCTTCAAAAAAAAAGACAAGATGCCAGCGTAGTTATTTGCTTCAGGATTTCTCAATATTTCCTTTCGGAACCATTACTCAGGGAAATACAAGCTCCTGCATGTGCAGCGTCTGTGGTGCTGGCCGGGGAAAGATGGCAGGGGCATGCAGTTGAGTCTCAGCTCCCGTGGTCTTGCTGTTGCTGATCTGGACGTGTGCCATGCAGAGCCTGGCAAGCCTGCCATGTATTTCGCTGGCTCTACTTGCGCTACCAGTGGGACTGAAAACTGTAGATTTCTTATCTCCCAAAAGCTGGAGTTGTGCTGATTTCTCCTGATGTAACAGGCGAGAACATTGCTTCCACTTTCTCCTGGTGACGGAGTTAGCGTTCAGCAGCGTGGAGTCAGTTGGTGTCCTTGGACCGTGGCCTTAAGATACCCTGTGTGGGCTTGACCAGGAGAGCTGTTGGGATTTGAACCTCCAAGGGTTGTTTCCTTCTGCTCCTCGCTCTTGCAGTGCTGCAGAGCACCGATCCACCAGCGGTGCTTTAAATCCAGCCAAGCCAGCGCTGAGTGGCTCAAGCTTGCACACACCCTGGTTTTTCTAAATGCGATGTTTTTTCGTTAAATTCTTCACTTTTGCTGAATTAGCCTTGTTGGATGGGAAAAATTCCCAGCTACCTCCACTTAATAATACAACACTGGTTGACATGCTGGTGAAGGGGCGTGTGATGCTGCTGAAACAGTTTTTAACTGATGTAAAAGAGCAGAATTTCCTTGATTTTTCTGTTCACACTTCCCAGTTATCGATTTCAACCACACCATCCCCTCCACTGCTGCCCAAGGATTAAAAAAAAAGAAGTGACAGTGAGCGTAAGGCAGACGCAGGGTCTTCCAAACAGTCTAATCCTCCTCCCGCAGTGTGGGTAATTACGTGGCGCTTCTGTTTATTTTAACAGACTCTTATCTCCCTGAACAACTCTGTTAGTGACCTCACTCTCCCAGAGGGCACCTGTGACATCATCAAATGGCGATACTGCTTCCTGATAATTTTAACCCCTGTCATAACCAGTTATAAATTCATAGAGAGACTTTGGGTTACTCTGCAAACTTCTGAGATACCCTAATTTTCTCTTTGTCAAAGAACAGCGCATCTGTTTTACCTGACTTGTTAGCGCACGTTGAAGAAAGCGTGGTTAGCCAAATAAAGTCTGTCTATCCCGGCACCCATTACAAAGGTTAAATTCAATGTGCATCACTAACCGAGAGTATGTTGAGGGTTTAACATTCTAAATATACTCGAGTTTCTCTTTTTTTTTTTTTTCATCTGCAGGAAAATTTGGCAGCTTGGGATGTGTGAGGTGCATAGTATCACCTTGATACTGGACATGCTCAAAGCATGACATTGACCCAGTACTATTAGCGTATTAGAGCCATAGGCTCCACTGTTTAAGAATGAGGGATCATGGCTTGGAAATCTTCCAGTTTCTGGATATGCCACTCCCAGCCTTGATAACTTGGCAGTGATTGCAGCGTTGAAGATATGCATGCAACCTCTGGTAGAACAGCAATAATCTCTAAGAGGAATTATATAGCTTTACATTCCCAGGTTGACTGCGAAGAGCTGGTTTGATGGTATTTTGCATAATTCAAATTACAGTCCTGTTAAGCTCATCTTGTACAATGAGCTTGTTGGCAGTAACATCTAAAAAATAAATAAATCGCACCAGTTAAACTGGAAGGTTTGAATTTCATTTCAGACATTCCAGCCGTGTATTGTTCTGGCAACTTTCATCCTGAAAGGATCTGCAAAATATAAGTCATGGGTTTTTTTTTCTCATACACAAAATGTCCAAAAATTTATTTTGAAAACAAATAATCAATGTAGCCTATAGAAAGGATCTGTCCACATGGTTATAGCCGGCTCGAGAAGGATACAGTATAGGGTTATATACAGGGTTGAGCTGGTAGAGGCAAGTGTGTGTTGCCTTTGCTTATGCTTTGTACTCTTGTAGTAAACAGGCCGTTTCTTACATAATACATTATCCTAGCGTAGCTATGAATCCAAGGATAGATTTTTTTATTATCATTCTTGCGCGATTCAAATAACGATTCAAAATAGTAAAGCTTTTGAACGATGTTATGCCCTTACAGCACACACTCAGGAGAAAGACAAATCCCCATAAGAAAACAGGCCAATATGTGTTCTTATAAAGCTTCTTTTATTCATCTGAAAACCATAGACATTTTGCCCTGGCTTTGTTTCAAATAAATTGGTTTTGTCCAATGCAACAGGTGGGTAAAATACATCAGAATCTATTTGAATCATAGAAATCCAAAGCTGAATTCGGATTTGGCTAACATTTACAGCTCTGGTGATTGCACTCTGTTCCCTGCAGTGGTACAGAAGGAGGAGTACACCTACCCAGAAACACTCCAGAAATTAGGCATCCTATAAGAGTATTAGCTCCTCAGTTCTTACAGACACATTGGCTGATTTGATAATTTAGTGCTGCTCTCACTTTCCATAAGTTTTCGATGTAAACTCAACTCAAGAACAACTTGGTCAGGAATATTGGGTTTTGGTTAGAAACTCTGACCAAGAGTGGATGGTGTTAGTTATTCTTGAGTGTGCAAAAGCAACACAAGCTCATTTCAAGGAGCACTTGGCACAGGAATATCAAGTGGTAGTGCAACTTACTCCAGCTGATAGTCATTATTTCCAGTGGCAGTGGAAAACCATTGAGAGCTCTCATGGGAAATTGTACAAAATGTTATGGCAGGAATAATATTAACCCTTGCCACTGTTTTATGTGAAATTTCCAGTCACGGCCAAACTTTACTAGGAAATGACTCCAAGATTTTAGAAAATGACACTTTTGCCACCCATGATTTTCATAACGTAGGAAAGGAAAATGTTAAACCTGTTGCTCAGTCTGTTCTCCTGCATCCCAGCACAGGGAGCTAAAAGAGAAATGGAGTTTCTGCTAACTTCAGGATTTAACAAGACTGGTAAGGAAACGGCAAGGAATGGAAAAGGCTCCCTTGTCAGGATGCAGCTCTAGAGCCAGGGAGGGATAGGGGATACAACACACCAAAATATCAATGCAAAGATCTAATTTAAATATTCAAACTTCTGCTTCTTCTCTAGCAATCAATACAAGATGAGAGATTTCAATACACTGGGAAACTGGGTCACTTTTTTAACTGTTTAAACAAAGAAATGAAACTGGATTGATTTCAGTTTAGTATGGACTTCGGACCATAGACCTGAGTGAGAAGCTCTGGATAGATCTGAAATAAACTTGATCGGTGAACCCAGATTATTCCTATCTTTAGGTGGTAATGAATGATTTTAAATCTTCTGTTGAAAAATTCAGAGCTTAGGAAGCCCCCTCCTGTAAAAGCCCCAGTCTTCTCCCACATGTGGGACCTAAAGGACTGCGCTCTTAAATTAGGGGTCCTCAGTGGGAGGGATGAGTCTAGGCATACAGCTCAAGATTCAAACAGATTCTCTGTGTTTCAGCTGAGATTTCCTGTGAATTGTAGACAAAAGTCTGCTCAAGTAAGACATTATTTTGTGTATGGCTTTTATTTAAACAGCTCTCCTGGAAAAAAAACAACAACCCACAACACACAAAACCGAACTGCTTAATGAATGCTTTCTGTCAATAAACGTTGTGGAGAATGGCCCACATATTGCTCTAATGGCATTAATAGTAACCCAGCAAACAGTACCTCACTGATTCCTCTTTGCCCATTCAGCCAAGAAGCAGAAATACTGACTAGAAAATGTAACTTAGCTCAGAGGTAAAAATTAGGCTTGTTAAAAAGTGTGATTGCTGCATTCATATTTTTCAAAGCAGTCTATGGTTACTGTTTAGAAATGCAGACACCCCCCGCCCTCCACCACCTTTATAAGCCTGCAGTTTTGCTATCATTAATAAAGCCAAAAAGGAGAGGTGGGGCCACATGTGGTGTCAATACACTTTAATTAAGTGTAATAATTCCCCTTTTCCTGAGGTAGACGTGCTAAGACAGATTTCTCTTCAGAGATTTATGCCTTGCGACGTATTTCTCAGCTTTTCCCTCTGCTTCGTGTGCAGAGCATCAGTGCCCTCTTTGGGAAGACCACGATTCTGCAGGACTTGTCCAGTGCGATAGCTTCGAGTATTTCTACACGTCCACTCTTCTAAAAAGTGTTTTTACAGAGTGAAACTCACCCCGGAGCAAAGAGCCTTTTCAGTTTGAGCTCCAGCTCGTAAAATGCATAGGAAAGCCTTAGCTGGGCTTCAGCTGCTCCACGGGGAATCGGTTCTCCGTAATTTGATCGATAATTTAACTCTGAGAATGTCCTGGGGACATTTTAATACCTGTACAGCCATGGTGCTGTGTCTAGACCTTTCGTCAGGCTGGGACATCCTGGGCTGCGGCAATATCACGGTCAAACCTTTTATCTGAGCTCGCGCTTCTCCTTTGTCACCTGGCCTGAGAAGAGGAATGAACAAGGTGCCCACCAGGACAACACATGGTCATAAGCGCGGTGGTCAGATTTGGGCTGGAAAGCTGAAATAGTCAGATCCAGCCAAATTTAATGAGATAAAGATCCTTAAAAAATCCCTGTCTAGATAATTAGATACTCAATTTGAAGCACAGAATATGCTCTGAACTCACCAACTAAGGTAGGGACCTTAGCTCTCTAGGTTGCGGTCTTTCAGGGATGTGTGCGGGGAGATTTATCCTTCCTTGAGAAGATGACTTATGGAATTACAATGCGGAATTGGCAAGCTCACTACCAAAAGATAAGGCTAAGAGGGGATCAGTTTGTTGTTGTTTCCTTTTAGTAGGTATTTAGTTTTTGCACGTGACTGCAAAGTTACTGAAAGTTAGTGGTCGGCATCTGTGCAGGTCACAGAGAGAAGCAGGCAGTGACGGAGCTCCTCGGAGCATCTCACGAGGGAGCCCCAGGCAGCCCAGGAGGGAGGCACCGAGGTCTGTTAAGCTGAGCTTTCCGGGGAAAGGGAAGGCTGAGTGGGAGAGAGGGGATTTCAAAAGTGATCAGAAGCTGATAGCAATGCACAAAGCTCTGGATTAAAGGCACTGTTGCTCACTGGAGGTCACTTTTCATCCTGAAGGATAAGTCTTGCCTGCTGCAGGCTTAAAAACGCCATCTCGCATTCAACATCTGTTTTAGCAATCTCTTCCAAAACCAAAACAATATTCCCCCAGCGATTGTGGTACAACAACACAACCCCCTCTGCTCCCGCCTGATACTGGGAAGTGCCCCACTGTGCTGTAAACCTTGCCCTGTGTTCATGCGCTGTATTACCCCCATACAAGTCACGGGGCTCTCTCACTTACACATTAAATACTTGGGAAGGATTCACCTGGGACCGGGAATGAACAATTTTGCTGAAGTGAGGAAACCTACAGGAAAGTAGTGAGCAGACAGACAGGAGGTTCAGGGTAAAAACAGAGCCTGCAGAAGCTTTTGCCTGATGATCGGTATGCATCAGATAAGCAGGAACTCTAACATTAGCCAACTGTGGTTATATAGCAGTTTGTGAGCAGTGGCAGATCCTGATTAACCCATTGGATGTATAGTTTAACCCAAAGTTTAAATTTGCTGAATCCGTGTGCAGCAGAGCTCCTATAGAAAGTGCTACTTTCAGGCTCAGTCTGGGCTGTGCTAGCCATGCAAAATACAGGTAAAGTGCCAAAACCTCTGACTGCAGGAGCAGCTTGTCTCCCTGCACAGGAATTTCATTTCTAATTCCTGTATCACCAGAACCAGAGAAATCTGATAATGGAACTGGCAGTGTTATTGAGAAAGTGGAATAGTGTCAGATGATGAAACAGGGGGAAAAAAGAAAAAGGCAACCAACCAAACAGGAATGATTTCTACAGTGGTGTTAAAAGAGGAAGGGATTTAATCCAATATCTGTACATCTCACCAGACAAGAATTGTCAAATCTGTGTAGGAGTTGAAACTTTTTGCAGTGATAGGTGTGGAAGAACTGTGTCAAACCCTCCTCATACACAGCTCTTTGGCATTTGATTTCTCAAGGAGCTGAAGAGGAAGTTTCAAAACAAAAAAAAATCCTGCAGAAAATGGCTTCTCTTCCCAGGGCTTTTGCAAGCCAGACTTCCATTACAAAAGTCAGCCCCAGATCCAGTGTGGGAAAACAGCCGTTATAATGTGGATACATTAATTTAGTTCTGCTTATAACAACGAAAAGCCCCTTCTTGTGGCTGCCCTGCGTGCACACACACCCCCAGCCTGAATACTCTGACAATGACTTAAAATCGTAAAACCCTACAATTCACCCCGGCCCCTGCTGAAACCGCGCAGCAGCTGGTGAGCAGGTCCTGCTGTGTGGTGCATCAGCCTATACCCATCTCTGCTGGCCAGGTGAAGCAAGGATCATCAGTGAGACCCTGAGGCAACGCTGTTTGTTTTGCAAGGGGCAGCGCGTGGGGTGAAGCCCTGGGCAGGAGACATGTAGCCCTTCCTGCAACAGTGTCTGGGAGGAACCTCTGAAAATCTTATCGGCCTGGGATAAACTGTAGCTTCTGATGAACTCGATGATCTTAAAGGTCTTTTCCAACCTAAATGGTTCTATGATTCTGTTCTATGATTTATTGCAAATTTCAGACCATCGCTTCTCTTTTCTTACTGTTTAGAAAAACAATGTGTTTGTTCCCCCCTGCAGCATATAGCACATTACCTAATCAACTGAATATGTCATTCAAAGGACTTTAAAATGCCTAAGACTTTTTCTATATTACATTGATACAAATATCACATATGCTGCAAAAAATATTATACCTTATACCTTATAAAAAAAAAATTGAGATCAGTTTGTTTGTAGCTTGAAGATTGCATAAGTATAACAGACACGTCAGATTTCTTCCTTAATTTCTAACACCTTAGTTAAGCTATATGCCAATTCAGGACAACCATACCTGCATCCAAATATTACCAGACACACTTTGGAATTTGCTCTTATATTCAAAAGATTATTTCTGAGCCTAATCCAACCTAATGCATTTGAATCCAAACATCCCAGTTTAGGTGAAATTCAAGCTTTCCTTGGTGGCTAGAAACAGAAGTGACCCATGCCCTGTGAATGTAGAAGAGGTGCTTGCAATCTGCAAATCCATCTACAATTTAAACTCACTAGTCATGTGTTTTATATTTTAACCATTGAGTGGTATTTGTAGCCCTTTTCCAAAACACCCGCCTTACTCCGTGTCCGGAGTTCTTTCTGACTGCCAGGGGAGGTGCATGTGCTTGTGCCTGGGTGGCACCGGGAGCCTGGGCTGAGGCTGTTTCGGGTCTGTCTGAGTGCCGTGGCCAGCCTTGCCACAGATCTGTGCTACGCTGAACATCTCACGGCTGGTTTGTTTTGATTTTTATTTAGACTGTAGTCACTCCAATGCAAGAACTGGCCCTCGCTAGGAGTTTGCACAGCCTTTGACACCAACCCCCCAAAACCCCTCCCTCCACCAGCAGTCAGGGTCCTATGTTAGCACTATAATGAAAATCATGAAGAATGAATATTTCGTTGACGCCTTTGAGACTGTTTAAATCATGGGCCGAGGATGTTCTTCAAACACCAGGTTATTACAGGTCTATATGGCAGCTTTGTTTCATTAGAACAACAGCGTATTAAAATTGCCTTCATGAAATCACCCTCAAATATCACTCTCAATAATCACTCTCAAGGACGGGTCCTTGAAAGAGAAAGCAATAATCAAGAGGAAGCCAGCCAGCTATGGCTCAGATTTTATAATGTTTTCCTGCTGTTATTTTCACCACAGGCTATTTTATATTCCCCACCTCTTTTTTCCTCCATGAAGCTGCATTTTAAGGTCACATCTGTTCGGGGCACATAATGATTTTTATGACAACTTTCCAGAGAAGTGGAGAACTTGAATGCAGAGGGAACGGCAGTTAGACAGGTACATATCAGCGGGGATTTTTCTCCATCTTGAGACATTTTCTCATGTTGGACTCAGATATCTATCCCTAACCAAGAAATGCCTGGCCTAAGATCTAACAGGGCCCAAAGAGTGAAAACACAGCTGAAAACAAACTGGCAGAGAAACACAGAGGCCAGAGTAATAGCTTATCTGCAAAATGCTGTAGATTTACCTCTCACTGAAACCCAAGCATTTTGAAAGTAGAAAAGGTGTAAGCAAGAAGATGTAAAAACATTTACAAAAAAGTCATGGGTTTTAAACATACGTTTTTAAAGGCTAGAAAGAGCCTTTGAGAAGATCAAGAATTAGCAAGCTCTGCAGTGTATTGCATCGCGTCTCCAGCTGTGTGCGTGTGTGTGTGTGTGTTTGTAAGAGAAGGGGATTGCTTTTTTCTTTCACAGTATTGGTATTTTTTGGAAACTTCCTCAGGACATGTCTGACAAATCAGAAGATCCTTTTCCTTCTTGACCGGCTCCCTCAGCCATCAAATAACATCACCGCGTGAGGTGGGTGGCTTCATGCCATCGTCATGGTACTATGAGGGCGTTGGGCTGGCGGGGACGTGGATGCAAGCAACGGCAGAATTATAAAAGCAGCAAAAAGCAGCTGGATTTGTGTGTTGGGAAAAGACCCAAACCTGATACCGCAAGGAGCGGCTCGGTTCTCCTTTGCTGGTGCTCAATGCCTTGCTCTGTGCTGCCTTTAATATGGTCGTGATATTAGCTGATACACTCTGAGAGCAATTCTTTATCATCGGATTTGTAGAACTTTTTACAGGCCCTTTTTGATCTTGGACAAAGCACACATTTGATTTTCTTCTTTATCAAATAACCCCTAAAACCATTTACAGGCTTCACGGTAAACAGAACCCTTGCTGAGATTAAAGCTCTAAAGTAGAAACATGGAAAATATCAATTGCAATAAAATTGCTGCCTTTCAGTGAGCGTAATGACTATATCGTGCATATGGTGTTCGTGTCCTGGCCTGCATTCGTGCTGTCCCCGGAGCGGTGGACATGCTTTAATGCCGGAGCTCCGGCGATCCATGCTGTGTGTCGTCTGTGAGCACCAGGCAATGCGTTGGCGTCAGAGCTCGAAGCATCCCCAGTCTGATTAGTCATTGAAATAATGCTTTGATGTGTCGCCTCCTAGGCTGACTACAGAAACATCTCGCCTTTTAGGAACGCCTCCTGGGAAACTTGGACAGAGCACAAAGGTGACAACCAAAAGGTCCATGCAAAACTGTACTGCAGTGGACTTTCCCCCAGTCTCTATCTGCTGTATTTTGGACACGCTTTTGTCTTGGGGCTCTGAATGACTCTCCCTATCAGACCTGAGCAGAAGGGTGTTACCTCTCTATCCACAAGCTACAGAAAGGGAATCCAGCTCTGCTTTTCTCTATGCTTTTTCCTTTTTTCATCACATACGATTCACAAATAAATTGCTACCAAACCAGAAAGGTAGCATATGAAGTCTGTCTTGTACCGATGCAAATGACTTCGAAAAGAGCAAAGTGAGAGATTGCCAGGTTATCCTTCTCGGATGCAATGAGTAGAAGATCATATTATAGAAGTGCTGCATGAAATTATGGCAGCTGACTTCTGGGAGCTATACTGGTAGCTCTATCATTCATGTTTAGCCTCCTGTGGGTGCATTTTTCAATTGATATCCCTTAAATAACCTTAATTATGTGTATGTTAAAGTGCCTCATACAGCAGGGAAAATTGAGGAAGACACTTATTAAAAAGAGGCACCAGCACATGTGGTATTATTTTTACAGTCATCCAGTGTGTTGATATAAAGTATTACATTTGAGTCAAACCTCATTTGCGTGAGCAGTTAAAGTGAAAGCCGATCTGTCTTTGCATTGTGGCTCGAATGGCTGTCCAATTAGCGGAATGATTAGCCCGGCTAATATCAACAGAACCATTCCTGTGTCAATTTGACAGTTACATCACCGCATGGTTTTCAGCCACTTCCTGAGGGTTTCTGAATCAGACCCAAGAAAACTGCAGCCCTACAAAATATCCCCATGGAGAAGGCATGTTTCGCAAGCGTCGTTTTAGGAAAAGCCAGAGAACGGTTTCTTATGGAGGCCAAATATTTGTGTTGACATTTTTTCACAATTTTCCAATGTTTTTTCTAAACATATGATCTGTTGTTTTCAGCTTCTGCTTCTGGAAAGCCTGCTGAAAAATTGTTTGTTTTTACTGAGATTTTACTTGACCTTGAATGCAAGTTATTGCTTGAGGTACTGAATAGTGGTTTATGTTGTTGATATGTTTGCCATAAATCATTGCAGAGGAGTCTTGAAGGTGCACAGGAATATTTATTTGTTTTACTTAAAAAAAAAAAAAAGCGCCGTTTAAATTCCCCATCATTAGCAGAACATATTTTTTGCTTACGTAGAAGGTTTACAAATAAATAAGTTCTTTTAAGAATCCCCATCCTTGTTTACCATCTGTGGTTTGTTACTTCTCTCCCTTTTTCCTCTCAAGTAATGCCAGGAAACCAAGCACGGTTCTGTCTTTATCTGCCTCTGGACAAGCCAACTTCTTTTCTTCCACTTTGCTGTAAGTTGATATTAGTTTCTAATATTTTCACCTGCTCCTTCTATCACATTTTGAACTCTTTTCTGCAGACTCAGTGGCCAGCCTTCCAGTGGGCTTATGAAGCCGTGGGGTCTTTGTAAGTTCTTTGGTTTAAAAAAAAGAAAGAGCAATCATGATCTTCGAAGTATTTAAACATTGCTAGATAAGTCTGATCTTCAGAAAATTTTGAGCATCTGCTTGTGGAAAAAATAGATGTCTTGAAGAGAAATCCAGCTGGATATCTGCAAGTGGGAGCATCCAAGTTCCCCAGTTATTTTCTTTGATAAGTATATATATTTGGATCTCTATATATTAAGTGCTATAAGCACTAAGAGGTGCTTATACCCATTTAGTTGTTATAATTGTTTATTACAGACAGTACACACGGAAGATACCATGGAAACATCAGTGGTTTTTGAAGACCAGACACATCTACGTCGGATGTGTCTATGTCAATGTTTACAGCTAAAGTCAGGAGACCTGTCCGAGGTCAGAGCTCTTTGTTTTGCCTCTCCAGAGCAAGCCAAGCAAAGACATCAGTGGAACGTGTGGGCTGCTGCTGGCCAAAGGGAACCCCAGGAGATGCAGGAGTAAAGGATTGACATTTCCCCCATTTCTAGGAATTTAGCATGGGAGGAGATTGTAGCCTTTGAAAATGGCTGAGCAGCATTCATAATGGACAAGTTCTCTCCAACTAAATGATTTTGGGATATTGCATTTCATGCAACATGAAATTTAGAATTAAACTCTCCTCTGAGCTCATGCTAGTTTCACTGGAAAACCTGCAGGACTGATATTGGTAGCACCTAATTATGTTCAGAGTTGGGGATCCCACTCAGAAAGACTAGCATGTCAAGCCCGAAACACCTTAGTTCTGAAATCCCTTACTATGATGCTGGGCTCTTTCTACATGCTTTAAAAAATACTATCTTCTTCTTCAGCAAGAAGAAGAAGGGCCACAATCAACCTCACAGCACACAAACCTGGTGATAGCTTCAGCCTTGCTTGGTCTTGCCTGTTGAAAGTTTCCATATATGTCATTAAAAACTCTGAAAGTATTGATTTGAACCCAGCATTCTCATGTTCAAAGGCAACAACCTAGACATCAAAATTTTCTTCAGCAGTCAGTGTTCTTTTCTTCCCTCATTCTCCTTCCAGCCCAGAGAAAAGTTCATTACACTAAATGGAACAATTTTAACAGTAATTTGATCAAATGTTCTGGACAACTTTTTCTGATTGTGTTTACACGTTATTCCTAAAAGCGGAGTTGCTTTGAAGAGAAATTGGTAATTGTCCTATCCCAAGAATAAAACCAAAGAGAAGTCACCCGGACAGTGCAGGCATGGTTTTCTAATGAGTGATTCTACAGACATTTGAGAAGTTTTTGGTAAAGCGTTCAGTAGCTCCAGGAAGTACAGTCACTTCCTCATGGATTTCTAAAAAGTGGATGATAGGCATGTCCAAACCAATGATGGCAAAACACTGACACCGGTGCTAAATTTGGCAGTGGCAAATTTGGGCTGGCACCAATGACAATGAGCTATAAATATTTTTTAAAATAACTTTGGCACCAGGACTGGGGATCTGTTCTAGATTACCGTTAATGCTGCTATGGATGTCTGGAATTTCTTCCATGGTTTTTCCTTTCCAGGCTCCCTACTAAGATCCATCTTGGAGTCTGTAATTATTAGCTCCAGAAAAAAACCCTTTTTTACAGTATTATGCTGTAACTAATTTTTTTGATTCTTTTTCCACAACACAAACCTGGATCTAATCAACTTCCTTTTGTGGTTATTGCATTTGCATTTACCTTGGAGATGCGGAGTGAAGCCAGAAAGACATGATGAGTTCCTCTTTCATTCAGGAAAGACAGAGAATGAGTGCAGGTACCAATTCAAACCGAATTCATTGAAGTTAATCACTGTAATTTGTACATATATTACATTTTAGTCAGTGTCCTTCTTATGAGCACACATCGGTTTCGGTTGCAGTGGAATCTTCCCCCTTCCCCCCCACATAAAAACAATCATTTTATATAAATGTATTTGTTTAATAAAAAAAAATTCTTCATTTTATTTAGCCCCAAAGGATACCTCTGTAGGATGTCCTTTGGTAAGACAGGAAGCCAAGTACACGAACTGGATTCGTAGTATGGAATGGCAAAAATCACTTCAAATCCACAAAATGATTTTTGTTTAAAAAGTTGCTAAATGTGTTTTATTGTCAGGCATCATGCCCCATTATGCTGGAAATGCCCAGGAGTAGTGTTCTTTCCCCTCTGTGCCCTAAGCTGACATTGACTGAAATCCTTCCATTAGGGGAGTTTATAACAAGCAGAATTAGGTTGTTGCTCTTAGTTCAAACACATACCCCTTCATTTCCTCTAATTTTACACAATGTAAATAAATACTCAGTGGGGCTTGGAGGCTACTGGAAAGCACTGAATGCTGATCATGTGTTCTAAATAAGGCACTCCCAAAAACCCCAATGCCTTTAGGCTGAGGAAGGTAATTGTCAGTTGTCGAGGAGAAAGGTCGAGGGGTGCAAGTGGGCTTTTTCCTGTATTTGTCTGAGAGGATAAACAGCAGGGAAGAAATGCTCTGCTAAAATAAAACAAAGCAAAAGTATGAGGAAAATAGATGACTCCCCTGCTAGATGGCAGATTTGCCTAAACCAAACCGTTCCATAAAACTGACCAGAACTTAACAAAATAGGGTGCTGTTCTCTGATGAAATTCCTGCTTTTCCCTGAAGCCACTGCCCTCCAAGAGCAGAAAACCATGGTCTAAAAAGATTTGTTGCCCACACCAATTTTGAAATTGTTGAAAATGGAGCTAGAAACTGCACACATTTCTATCTTACAGTATTAAATCTGTGCCTTTCACTACCAGATAGTTGTAAAACAGCCATACAAACAAGAAAGGCAGTTTAAACGTCTTAGCTGCAGCCACCTTAATAATTAACTGAAATCAGAATAATGATGATATTGTCACCATTCAATCTCAAATCCAGGAAATGGAGGTGTTTCAAGTCGGAGCTTCAGACCTGGGAGTCTCCCTTTCCCCATGTGACTAGTTCAGACACCAAGATTTTGGAGCACGGAATAGATGTCAGGTTTACTCAACAATAAACTGGTCTCACTCCTCCAACTGAAGGGCAAACTAAGAGCCCTTACCTGCCTAGGAATTGTAGAGAAGTTACTTGTAGGCATATTTCGCCCATCACAAGTAACACTTCCCCCTCATGCGCTCAAGCTGGCAAAACCAAACATTAAAGAAATTCATAGATGTCAAACTAAAGAAAAGGTTTAGCCCAACAGAATAGTGTCTCTATTCTATTCCCATTTGTTTTCTAAATTGTTTAATGTAAGGCACAGCCTTCCTTTAATTTTAGTTTTTTTGGCTAGCTTTAAGAATTTTAAAGAGATCATAATGATCCCTAAATCACAGATAACTGAACCTATAAAACACAAACTCTGGTCTCCTCATAATGTCATCTCTTGCCAGCTCTCTGTCGGGAATGATTTTCAGTCAATTTGATCTTCAATAAATAATAGCCTAGGTAAACAGGTGAACTCACAGTAGGCAGACTAATCCTCTTACCCCTTCTCTAACACAGATGTCTCCCAGGGCCAGCAGGAGGGACAGTTATGAGATTGGCAGGCCATACAGCTGTGTCCATTGCACTTTTTCAAGGACTTAAATAGCCCTCAAGTGTGATTTTATACTCTAAAACATCCTAAAATATGACCACATCCTAAATGCATTAAAGATTGTTCCAGGGCCCCTGTGGTTAAATGGAAGAACCAATATCCTTGAGTAGCTCTACAAATAGGAAAAGAAAACTACATCAAATGTATAGAAGACTATCGTGGTGAATAAAGGGATATGCATATTTTGCTTGGGTTTAAGGAAAGAATAGGGAATCGGATATCTTGCCAATATTCAGGTTCATTTCTTGCTGTGGTTTGGGGCAGAAAAAGGATAATGAAGGCTGATCAAAATGAGCCAGAAACTATCACACAACGCCTTAATTCCTAAGACTGTCTTGAGAAACAAGATGACAGACAGATAAATAGACAGACTCATGCTTGCCTAAAGGCATGCTGTTTGTCAAATTTACACCAAGATTTTTATCTGACAAGAATTTAAATTGTCCTTAGATTTTCTCTTACTGCAGATTTGACCCTGAGGAACATTCTCTGTGATTTCCTTGGAGTATCACACTAAAATAACTCTTAGTTTCCCCTAATAGCTTTGCTAACTCAAGATTCATCCTATAGCACATTCTAGTTCCAAAGTATTTCTCATGGATAGCAAAGATTAATATTAGCACTTGATCCTTTAAGACAGTTTCAGCTGACTGAAAACCAGATACAGAAAGCAGGTTTTATAGACTCATTCTTTGCTATATATATTCTTTTTGTATAAATACAGTTCACCTAGTTTTCAAGTTAATGTCCTTGTATTTGACATAACTATCAGTTTCAAATTTGAATTTCGCAAAACTAATCAGCAAAGCCAGGTAAAATCTATTCCAAAGAAACAAACTAGCTCTGTCTATCTGGAAGACTCAATGGACTACATGTCAAGCCCTATAGGATGTCAAACCCTACAGAACAGCTGAATGAAACCAGATGTGTTCAGACCTTGTCCTGTGCTACCTTCACCATGAATGAAGCAGGTGTTTGGCTATTATCAGCTAAGCTGAAAAATCTGGGCTGTTTTTTTCCTTATCACAGGCTTTCAAACAACACGCTTGAAGAATAAAATTAAGCTTATTCCCACTCAGCACTTGAGAGATTTAGGTCTCACTTTACTTGCCTTTCCACCCCATATTCCTTTCATGACTTTTCCCCTTTTTGGTCTGAGGCCCAGCAATTTGCTGAGCAAGGTATCCAACCCAGTAATGGGACATAATCCAGTGTGGTGGGTGGTTGGATAGTACAGGGGAGAAATTTGAACTAGCCTAGTTAAAGTAAAATTGCTAAGCCAGTTATAAAAGCTCTTTTTTTTTTTCTTTTTTTATTTTCGTGCATTAGAATTTATACCATACTTTTGTCAGAAATTCTGAAATTTGCCATGGTTTCATCAGCCCTAGGTTTGATTTTGCTGATCCTGTGCTGTGATTTGAAAACCTGATTTATTAAGTTCTTTTTGATCTGCCTCCATAATTGCTATTCCTGAGCTGCACAGTACATCTGTACTCCCTGGAATTCTTTTGGGGCAGAAAACCAGAATATTTGACATCCACTAGAAGGGGCAGTTCTTAATTTCTTAAGTGTATCCTGGGCTGGAATTGTTCAACAGGAGAAAATCACAAACTAAGTTAGAAAAGGTAAAATAATTGTAATGGTAGTAGTGATAATTCTTCTGTATATCGTGAATTAAGATTTAAACCAGAGTCCTTTGAAAGACTTTGTAAAAAATCTTAACTGACTTTAACTCTTTCTATTTGGTTCATGCTACTTTATTTGCAGTGCATTACTGTGTACAGTATTGAAGAGCATCTAAAGGAGTGGTTAATGAGGTCTGAGTATGATACGGTGGTGGATATCAATAAATATATTACAGAAGAGTCATATATAATTTAATGTGGATTAGATTTGCAGAAATATTGTTATACTTTCATTATATAGACTTGCTCTTTTAAGCCTGAGGCACTGATTTTCCTATCAGTTTCATTGGATGTTCACTTAGGAAGTAGAATTTTCTACTGAACATTATCAGGTAATTTAGAAAGCTCATGAAAAACTTTCTCACAACTGATAGGAGGTTTTTCCATAAAGAAAGGGTTTGTTTCTGTTGCTATCATTTCACAGTGTGGTGGCTTCTTTTCTGACTTAAAAGAAGTGACCATGTCTGTTGTGCAAAAGTAGAACTCTTGAACTCATCTGCAAAAGGAAAGGATTCTGATCTCATTTGCATCAATGACACTGGATTGATTTGTTCTGAGACGCCACAACTTGCTTGGATTGTCAGCAAGAAAGAGGAGGAAAAGGAACACTGGCCTTAGAGCAAGTTTCTTCCCATGGTTCACAGAAGAGCATCCTCCCCATCTGCTTTCTCTTTTATTCACATATTAGTTACACTATTTCCTGGATCCTGCTTTCACAGTTTCCTTTGCTGTTATGTGGTCGGCATAATGTATTATAATGAAGCATAAATAGAAAGAGGCTATAAACTTCAGTTGGATGAATCTTGCCAGAATTTATCTCCTTGCAATGTTGATGAGATATCAGGGAGCTCTGGAGCATGGGTAAGTGGCACAGGACACGCAGTAGAGTGTCGGCCACTGTAAATAGAAGAAATAGAACTCCAAAAAGTCAAGTCACTTGTCATTGCATTTATTTGTATCTTCTCTCCAGCCTTAAAGAAAAGCATTGAAACAGATAAAAGAAAATAATTTGTTAACAGATACTCTATCATGTTAAAAATAATACTTAAAAAAAAGTAATACCTTTGCTCCCTGTTGTTCTATAGCCTTGTTGCTTCCAGGAAAGTGAAACACTATCATCCAACGTTTCTTAATTCCTTGCCATAGCAATGAGCACTGTGTCAGGCCCCTACTGAGCATTTCAAGAGCACAACAACATTTAGCAGTATCAGCTTTGGTTTCTGCATAATTGCAACTCAAGAGCCTGGTTTTAGGCTGCATTGATACAATCTTAGAACAATTAAAAACAAAACAAAACAAAACAAAACCCAAACTGAATAATCTACTAAATATCACCCAAATTTTCTCAGTGCTCATCGTCTCTGCAGTTTCCACAGTTTGTACCGTGCCTCTTCACCTCATCAGACTGTAGCCCATTTCCCACAGCTTCTCTTCCCTCATTGAACCGTGTGAGGCAAAGGGCTGCGATTTTCCATTTTAAGAAGGAACAAAGAAGCACCAACAGACTAGATTTGGCCGTGCGACTCTTTGGTTGCTCTGAGCCAAATCCCCTTTTGTTCCTCTAGATCTGGTTTCGGCAGCCAGCTGGTGCATTGCCCATCCACCACATGCTCTTGGCGTCCTCACAGAGGAGCGAGGACTGTATGTGGCCAGGGTGCAGGAACCTCCATCTCTGGCCATGGGAACATCATGGGAACAGCTCTCGAGGGACCCTGAAGAGGCAGGTGCATCTCAGTGGAGCAGCTCCAACCACAAGCTTGGCAAAGCCATTCCTCTTGCACCTTACCCTTCGGCTTGCCCTTTGGTGTATCTTTGGTTCAACTCAAGCTCTAGACCTCAGCCTGCATCTTATTTTGCATGGAGAACAAAGGCCATTCCTATGCGCTGTTCATTACCCGACACAAGAACTTTATGCTTCTTGCAAGGCTCAGGACCCCCTGTTGAGTAAATGGCTGAACTTTCCGCACTATGAAACATGGATAAGAAGTGCTGAAAATCATGCTGCAATAATCAAAGACACCTGTCGCTGGTAGAAACTATTTTCTAGTCAAAGCACAGCTTTTGCTAATAGAGATATATGGGATCATCAGAACTGCTCAGAAAACTGAGGCGAGGGTTTCGTTTTTCTCCTTGTGGGCAAAGTGCTCATATTCGCTTTCCTCTCATTCAAAAATAGTTCAATCACTTTGCTGGAAGTATTGAGGAAAATGTTATTTAAAATGTTAAATAGGCTCCCTCCCCTCAAACATTTGCCAATATTTGCCCCTAAAATGAAAGTTTAGGAGAATTTTGAGGAAATGAAACATTCATGAGATTTAGCCAAATGTCTACCTTCTTCTAAGTCATAAATCCTATTTGTAGAAGAGATCCTAGCCAAATTTGGCTGTTTCTTCATTTGGATTAACTGGATCACACTCGCTATTTTGTACTAATTCTTCTAATAGCAGCTAGCACACTCCATGCATCCTGGCACTCTAACTAAAAGCTGCGTTTTACCCTGGTTTTTATGAGAGTCTGACTGAAAATTCCTTCTTTGCTGATCTTGATTTTAACAGCTCTTTGATTTGTTGCCGTACTCCTTGCTTTTCTCCTGAATTGCTTCATATGCTATTGATTTTCTTCCTCTCCGCTGCAGTAATCTTCTCATCTGACTGATGTGAGATTTCAAGAGCCCTGTGCTGAGGCTTCCTCTTTCCCTTCCAAAAGAGTTCAACCATCTCCTCTCTTTTTTTTTTCCTTTTTTTTTTCTTTTTTCCTTACATCATCCTCATGGCTCACATCCTTTTTCTGCATCTCCCTCCTGATTCATTATGTAACCATGAATCTCTCTTCAAACACAGAACATCTGGGGATGGAAGGAGAAGGGTATAATTACTATAACATGTGGTAAGAACAGCAGATTATTTTGGTATTATCATTGCAACTTCCTTGTATTTCTCTTGCTTCCCTTTTGGCTTTGGAGATGACAGAAACTAGCTGAGTGAAATGTTTCCTTCCAGCTCTCTCCAGAGGACAGAACACAGGCTCCTGCCAGCGTGCTGGTGGGCAATATAGAGAGGCCACAACGGAGGTCATCGTTTGAAATGCACGTGATGTAAAGTGATGCCATAGTTATTAGGTGCTGGTATCATGGTACTCCCTGCCATGACAGCTTATGCTGAAGTGTTCCTGTACTCCTTAGAGGTGGGAAAAAGAAAGCAGTGTTTCAGTAGCGTCAGCACTACCGCATCTTGGAGCCACCACCATGGAGTGAAGTCCACCAGTACCAGGTCCATCTTCCCCCCACGGAGATACCATTTAATAAATGAGAGACTGCTGAGATGAGAAACACCCCTAACCCTACAGTAACTCTTCAGAACTCTGGTAATATTTTGGGGTTGGTTTCTGTCCTGTAAAACAGTCAGTAGATATCAGCCATCCCTGCTTTGGACAGGGTATTCTGCATTAATTCATCCAGGCTAAGCCCATGGTGAGAAAGATAGTGTGGATCAATCTGATGAAGATGACTTGCATTTGGTTTCATAGCAAATAAACTTTACTATGTACGGAGTTCTTGCTGCCAGTAGGGTCCCTGAGATATATCTCCTTAGCTCCAGCTGTCAACCCAAAATGCACACTAAACCAGTGTGTAAGGCTGGTGTCACCCAGCATTGGAGATGACTTGGCAATCAGAGATTACATCAAGAGGTCTATGAGTAGAAAGGAAAAAAAATACATACATTCAGCATTTAAATCCTGGGCTTGCCGGGAATTGTCCGTACTACAGTGAATGATATTAGGCATGCTGTAGTGTTATTTCCATCCACCAAGGCTGAAAAGGGATGTTTAGCAGATGGCCAGGCATGAAATCCTGCTCTCCAACAGCAGTGCAAGAAGTATTAGTACTCTTCAAGATTAATACTTCAAGATCAGTAAGGTCTTTTGTCTTATTTTCATCTTAGTACATTGCCAGTAATCTTGATGGGGGTTTTGCCTGCTGTCGTAATACAACTATGCAAAAGTAGTACTAATGTAAATGCACTTAATTTCTGACACTTCGGTTTTCTCATTGGGACCTCTGGTATTTGTCATAAGCATTTGCAGTAAAACAAGTGGTTACTCTCCCTCAGGGTCCCATCTTCTCTTCCCATCATGCTTGATCCCTCTGCAGGGACAACTCATATGTTGAATTTATGAGACTGGAATAATTTTTGGAAAAGCCCACAGTGGTGCCATAAACACAAGTTCCAGCTGAGGGAGAAAAGAGTCTATAAGTGAGCATCTCTCCACAGTCCCTCGTGCTAGCAAGGGAAGCAAAGGAGATTGATAGCTCATGAGTATCGCTGGCATCTGTGTCTATATCCTCTTTCGTTAAACCTTGGCAAATAACAACAGGGACTATATGCCATAATACTTAAAGCTCAGTGAATAATTCATGCTGAAATTCACGTTAAAGAATTTGACTGTGTTTCTATTCATGAATTATCCATGAGCAGATGTCAATTTTCTAAATGTGCTTGTTATTAGAAAGTGTTCATTGGATAATTTCTGCAAATACTCTTTGGCTTTCTCTTTGTTCTGAATTCAGTTTCTTGTTAGCATTTAACATTAAAAATTGAACTATTTTGACTTCATGCAGAAATCAGAGAGTATGGTCTTCTGATTTCTGTTTGGAAGTTGCCAATCTCCAGGAAGAATATTCAGTAAGTGTGGATCCAAATTTGTAATTAACATTCGGTATGTTTTATTTACTAAAAACTGTTTGGCTGAATTTTCTTTGCTAGTTTTCTCATTTGCCAGATTATTCACGTACTCATAGAAAATGGTCATGACAAAACTATCTGCAGAATTGATACCAATCATTGCCTGAATGCAAATACATAAATGTAAATTATAGTAATTTCTTCACTCTTTCCCATAGCCAAGTCCCTGCGTAATATTTGCCCTCTCTCCCCGTTGTTTTCTTCATATGTCTCAAGGCATCAAAAAGTACTGTACTAAGTTGTCACGTTTTGCTTTCTTATCAGTCTTTAAGGGAAAGATCCACTGTGCTTTTTTTCAGCAGCGATGCAGACATATGATATCAATTTAATACTAACACCATGTGGGACTCATTGGCCTGACTCATGGACTGCATATTGGAGTTTCTTTGCAGTTATCATAATCGCTTCCTCTTGCTTCTGCATCTCTCCCCTCCCGGTTGCTCTAGCCAAGCTCCAGGTTAAAGCCCTGTCGTGGGGCACAAAGGGTTGCATGATGCCCTTCTCGCCCGTGTCATTTTTGATCCACTGAGATACCATAACAGCCCATGAGCTGAGTGCTAGCAGGTTACCTTAACCTTTAATATTTATGCCTTTAGCCTCTAGTAATGGGATGAGTGGTAATGGTTTTAAACTGAAAGAGGGTAGATTTAGATTAGATATTAGGAAGAAATTCTTTACTGTGAGGGTGGTGAGACACTGGAACAGGTTGCCCAGAGAAATTGTGGATGCTCCTTCCATCGAAGTGTTCAAGGCCAGGTTGGATGGAGCTTTGAGCAATCTGGTCTAGTGGAAGATGGCCCTGCCCGTGGCAGGAGGGGTTGGAACTAGATGATCTTTAAGGTCCCTTCCAACCCAAACCTTTCTATGATTCTATGATAATGGTTTAGACGTTGACCTAAACTGCTGTTTGCTCTGCACAGAAAGTGAGAAACAAATTTCTGAGAGTCATTTACTGCCTCATCTCTGCTGAGGGAAAGGTATTGAACAAGTGGGAGAAATTAGTGAACTGCTCAGGCATGACACTTAAGTCAGCATGGCCGCTTCCAACTGGACCCAAACACTTGTTCATTCTTCTTATCATCACTGCTATGTGAAGCTGCTTGGGGACTTCATCTCTTAGAATAGATACAAGATGAGGAGGGTGAGCTGAAAGGGGAGAAATACACCCAGGCGTGGAAGTATAATGGTCTTTGAGCTGCTTTGCATTCTGTGGAAATCTTTCCATATGGCCTGGGCTGTTTTTTAACAAAATAGTGCAGAGCTGCCAAAGACTCAGAGCAGATAAATTTAACCTTGTGTGAAACACAGAGGACAGATCCTTCTCTGGCATAGCTACACTGAAAACCACAGAGAAATGTTGCTTTCCACCAGCTGAGGATCCAGCCTAGAGGATCTGGCTTCAGAGGATGGAAAACCACTACAAAACATAAGCTCTCGGCTTGACACACATCTTGAAGGCCAATGGTGACTGGCGCCTACCAGCTATACATCTCACACAAGCCATAAAGCTGATGAGCAGTGAAGAGACACGCTAGATGGGGACATGACAGCTGGAGTATGCAGAAACATAGGAAAAGGTATTTGATTTGATTTTATCTGTCTAACAACAGAATATTCTTATGCTAAGAAACATAAACCAAGTCTGTACTTCTCATCAAAAGCAGAAGAGGATTTGATGACAGGAGTAGTTTCCTTGCTTGCTTACTTGTTCTTATTTGATTTGTGGCATGAGATTGATGAGTTTCTCAGGTGCAGTTGAAGGGAATAACTGGATAATCCTGCATAACACCATTCATTAGATTTATCACAGAAATGTACTTGCAGAGAAGCATCAGTGCAAATGCAATTACTTCCTCTATCTCACAGCTGCAAACGTGGAGTGTGCACAAAAGAGCTTCAAATGTAGGTTTTCATTTTCAATTTACTTCGGGGACAACTTGCCCAAGAAATGGCACAATCTAATGTCTTTCCTTCATTTCAATTAGATCTCATGTGCTTTTAACTATGACAATGAGATTTCCTGATGTTACTGCTCTCCTTTCAAAATGTTAGTTTGCTTCAGAAGAATGGTTGCAATCTACAGATGATGCTGTGAGCAAAAAGCAAAACAACAACGAAAAAATACTGGTACTTATACAGACTGGTCTGTCAAGAGCACATAATTTATAAATCTAAAAGACTTTCAAAGCCACAGATCTTCATTTCCAAAAGGCTGATCTTATTAGAGGATAAAATGAGCCAGGACAATGTGGACTAACACCATTGCTCTGCAGGGGAATGTTTGTACTATTGGAGGATTTAGCCAAAAAAAGAAGGTTCCTTCTACTGCCCAGTTTTCTTCATCCTAAAGATCTTCAAAATCACCCATGGGCCAAATTCTTTAGATTCTTCGTAAATTCAGCTGGGTGTTTGGCTAGTTTACCGGCCAGAGAATGAAGCTTTTTAGCTTTTTATATGGGAGAGGATACAGAAATAAGGGTTCTTACTGCCGTGTGTAGACATAACAGGGGAATATGAACCCAGCTGCTAGATTGAGGTTTTGGGATTTCTTCTTGTTAGTACACACAGGAACACACATTTCAGACCTGCTACTCTTTCCATCCAAAATTATATTAAGGACACAGGCATGTTCTCATAAACCACATGGTAACATATTTCATCTCTTTATTTGCTCTACAGTCCCGTTTTCTTCTCTGACAGCAGAATGAGAAGCAGGAACGCTGCACAATGAGTCAACCAAGTGGTTGTCTGCAGTAGCACAGAGGTGAATTCTCTCTGGGTCTCAGATAAAGCTTTATCACAAAAGTTGGCAATGCCTTGCAGATGCTCCTTTCTGCTACTTCTCTCTTTTGCTGCAACAGCTCAAGTTTGTGTTAAAAGACCAGCACCAAATCTGGCTCCTGGAAATAGATAGATCTGAGTCATTGGGAACTGGCTTGCATGTATTTGAGGGTAAAGCGCAGCCACTGAAATGCCAGTCACGACTACAGTCAGCACTGTTTAGTTTATCCTTTCAGAACCCTATAGAGAGGGAATGATTTTTTTGTTTTATGCCCGGTCCATGAGGATGCAGCACGTCATGATGCCATTCATGAGTCCCATTGCTGATGCACCCCATGCTCCTGTCCCACAGTCGGTCCTACTCTAAATTGCACTTGACCCAGAGCTATTATTGGAAGTGGCATTCCATTACAAGCATTTGAACTAAATGTGAAGGCGGATTAAAAGGAAAGAGCGATTATAAATTTCAATCCTATTAAAAAAAAAAAATTAAAAAGGCCCCACATCTATTTAAACTAACTCCCGCAGAATACTCATAAACTCCACAGCTGTGTGGAAACTATGCACATCTTTCAGGTAAGTTCCAGGGCTTGTTCAAGAGGGAAGAGATCTTGCCAGCCTCTATTCTAGGTAAGTTTTATTGGTCAGAGACTTCCTATTAATCAGCAGAAACATCAGTGATCTCGTGGGTTACCTCTTATTTCTGAGGTGTTGCCTGCTCTCCCTCACTTGCAGAGGCTCCTGATGTTAAAAAGCTGACCTCAGGCTTTGGGGATTCAATAAATCTGTTACCACATTCCTCTGATAAATATTTTCTCAAGCTGTTTAGTAAAACTGAACAGCAAAGGGAACTGCGGGTAGTAAGTGTGGCCAAATAAACATTCACATTAGTGAGTTGATTTTCCAGCAGCGTTGGTGCTCCTGGAGCTGGCCACCATGGGATGCAGGCTGCCTCTAGCCACGTGGGTGCTCACTTACGCCGTTAAGGGTACAGTGATGTGTAGGAGATGAAAGGTGACCCAGGAAAACTCATCAGAAACAGACTTCTGTGAGACCTTCTGTACAAAACAAAGGAATCAAACGGTGCAGGATGCCAAGCGAGGGAGTAACACATTCAGCCTGGTGTCCTGGGGATATTTCCTCTTAGCCAGGATGGATGAACAGCCATTTCATGTCAGAAAGAAGGAGTTTGGGTGATTTTCAAAAACTTCAGGGCTTTTAATATTTATTTTTAGCTTCAGATATTACTCTTCCCTCCCTTATTTCCCAATACATCTCTCAGACTTCCTAAAATCCTGCTCTACCAAGTGCCTCGTTTCCATGAATTCAACATGTGTACTGGGCATCACACAGCCAGCTGGGCATCCATGAGAATGGATGATCTTTCCCTGGGCCTGAGTGGCCAGGGCTTCCTTTGTGCTGAGTGGAGGACTGGTTTGGATCAAATTCTTGACAATATGTGGGTTCATTCATTTCATTTTGTACAATTTCTGCAGAATCCAACCATTGCTGCTATATCAAACAAATATCTAGTGAATATCTAGCACTCCTTTTTAACCTGGAATCAATCAGTTTGGCTTGGACTGGACTACTTAATGTATGGAAATAAGGAATGATTAGAACTTTTTCCAATTTAACTCAGTATCGTATCTTCTCTGCACTGTTTCCAGTGGATAAAAATAACAAAAATAGAACAGGAGGAGAAAATAATTTAAATTCAACAATATATTTTTTATATTTAAAAAAATTCTAAAGAAAATTACTGAACTTCTTAATTCCCAAATTTAATTTTTTAAACAGAGCAATGCTTGTTTCATTACGTTGTGTTTCAGTGTGCCTGAAACAGCTACGAATGGTTTATGGTTAGGTGGTTAATTACTGGTTAGTTAACAATAGGCCTTTTGGCCTATTTGTTGAGCTTGTGGAACTTGACCTATCAGGACTCCTAGCTCCTTGGCCTCATTCGGTAATTAATTTGCCATATGGCTTAGAAAACAAGAAGCAGGGTTGTTTCTCTCCCTGCATAGTGTGGTTTTAGGAGTCTCTGTAAAGTTCTTTCAAGATGAGCAGCGAGACATCGCTAGAAGTGCAGCAAACTGCAGTGCAAAAATATTCCAAAAGTTAAACCTATTCCAACAGTTAAACCTCAAATTGTCAGAGGCATTCCCTTCAGCTAGCATTGCCTTTCTTGCAAACTCTCGTAAATAGAAGCCCAGCAAAGAAAGAAGCTGATAAATTAGACCTAGGTCTATGAAGAGAAAGGGAGCCAGAGACCAATACCTACAAGGCATATGTCTTTATTTACTCAAACATAAATCAAACAGAACAGGAACTTCTGCAAGTAAATCGGATTCCGTTTGTATGTTTTTCCTGACACATAAATCTGGCTGTAGCAGAATGGCATGAAAAATGGAGGAACCAAACTCCCACAGTGACTAATCTTTCATTGAATCTGGACTGATAACTTACCCTGCTGAGCTGGACTTCGGTGCTGCTGCGGTGAATCATGGGATCACCAGAGTCAACATGGATGTTTGTTGCTAAAGAGTTTCTCTTGCTTAAGGCAAAATGGCTTGGATATGAGCTCCTATGTGCTATTGTCGGTCCAACTTTTATTAATGTTATTTGCTAGATAAAAAGAGCTCACTCTTCTGAGGCCTTGAAGAAAAAGTCTGCAGCTGTTTCGGTAACAAACAGCAAAACGACAGCGCAGGGGATCTAATGAAAGCCATGCCAACTGGCAGTGAGAAAAAAAATAAACCACTTGCAAATGTGTTTGCGCATGAACTTCCCTATGCTAAAATGTAGCAAGAACCCAGCTACGCTCCGAGATGTGGAGAAGCATCCCTTGGAGTGTGATGGGAGCTGGCTTCAGTCTCTCGAGTCCCCACTTCCCAGGAGATGTATGCCACCCTTTCCCAACACTCAAGCTGATAGAATATGCCCAGAAAGCAGCAAAATGATAAGGTGTTGTAACAGTTCTTTGCAAACTGTACAGGGGTCTTCACAGCAGCAGCTATAGCCACGTGGCTATAGCCACGTGTTGCCTGGCTGACAACAGTTGTGCTATATCTATGTAAAGTATTAACTACGAAAGGCTTTTGCAGCCAGATTCATGAGGCATTTCTAGGAGAGAAAAAATCTCCCCTTTCCTAGCTATGTTGTGCTGTCCAAGCTGCTGAGACTGCAAATTTGACCATCTTATGACTTGAAGAGACCTTAGGTGAATCCAGTCTCACTCTCAGGAATGTTATCTTTTCAATTTTGGCAAACAGAGGATATTTTCATACAGATTCCTCTTGCTCGCACTAAAATGGAGAGAGGTGGAACATGAGAGAGGGGTTTACTCCTTTGGCTGACAAAGTCTGCTTTGAATAAAAAACATGGATCATGCAAAATATTATTAATGACCAAATCCACAGTTTTCACTAAGCCAGAACATTATTCAAGGTCATATCCCCTGAAATCCTCCTTTGACTGATGGAGTGGTTTCTTCCAGTTTAAACGCAGTCACAATATTATCCCTAATGTAAACTGGCAACATGGATGTTTTTGCAGTTGGTGTTGGTAAAGCATTCCCAAGAGTGGCAGATTACTTTCCACCATGGAAAAACAAATTCCACCCTCTTTGCCATCACCCCCAATTCCACTCACCTTTTCCAAACAGTACATTCAGTAGGAAATCCTGATGATGTTAAAGCTACTTCTGCTGAAAACCTGGCTACCTTAATTGGTCCTGTTCACTTGATATATGACATTTTCTAAGTCACAGTTTTCCTGTGCTGAGCATCCATTAATTATGTCTCCAATGAGGCCTTCCTGGTACTGTATCAAATCCATTAAAACCTATCTTGCAGGAATGGAAAATGAGTAAGCAGATCCACACAAAGAATAACAAAACAAGAAGTTCCTCTGGGGTGTGTTAAAGACTACCTTAATGCAGTAGGGCAGGCTGTCAGGGCTACAGCAGCAAACCACTTTAGAGGCTGGGAGTGGAGAGTAGACTTACAAGCAGCTCTTTGGAGCAGCAGGTTGGCAGAATTACCTGGAATGATCACATACGTTAAGTCTGTTGATGCTGAGTGTCTCATAAATACCCTGATATATAGCAGGAGGAGCACAAGAGTGGCTCCTGCAGAGCAGGACGTCGTGGAGGCAAGGAGGGGATTTGATGCCTGTGCTGGAAAAGGGCTGACCTGGTTAAGGAAAGAAAGGTTGTGGAGGCAAGGGGAGGGAAGGAGGAAATGAAGGCAGCCTTATTTAAAAACCGCAGTGCGGTTTTAATTCTACCACAATTGAGTTAATGGTTAAGGTCCTCTCGGCTGTAAAGATCTAGAAGACAGTTGCGAGGTTGATGGCTTTTTAATGACCTAGCAAAGCAGCCAGCTGGAAGAACAAAGTGCTGCATTATTTCTAGGTTTGAATGATGCTAATGTGTTGTTCTAGTGTAACATCCAGCGAGTTATGGCTAGTATACCAGCAAGGGGCCAGCTTGGTTTTTCTACCAACACCTGGCTGGCAAATTCAGTAGAACATGGAGACAGCTTTTCAAACTACACCACACTACTCTAAAAGATGAGTCATCAAAAGAGACTTTTTTGGGGGGAAAAAAAACTCAATAAGAACAACAAAAAACCCACCAAAACCTGATGGCACATAGAATGAGCCCCTTCTGAAGTGACCAGGACATGTTGTATTTCTTGACACTGTGAAGGACCAGTAACCAGGTCTCCTCCCTCTCCTGTCACCCTTGCAGAAGCCAAAGTGGGGACCAAGGGCTCACATTTCCCACTCCCCTGCTGCAGTTCTGGACAGAGGTACAGTCCTGGGGCAATGGCTTGAGAACAAAACCCATCAAAATCTTGCCATCAGAAAGGCATCTGATGAAAATAGCATGCTGACAGCTTTATTCTCGACAGCCATCATGTTTTGGGTCTCTGGGCCAAATATGGATTTCTAGTTTTTTGGGACGTTAATCTAGGAAAATAAGAACTACATCAATTAAATCCATGTCAGTAGTTTTAAGGATGTAAGATATATCTGTACAGTATATTTTTGAGTCTGCTTTTAAGTAGATGCAAGAAGGCCGACAAAATGCCACATAGCCATGGTTAGGCTGATTTAACAAGCCTCTTGTCCTGGTTTCAGCTGGGATAGAGTTAATTTTCTTCCTAGTAGCACCGTGTTTTGGATTTAGTATGAGAACAATGTTGACAACACGCTGATGGTTTAGTTGTTGCTCAGTAGTGCTGACACTAGTCAAGGACTTTTTAGCTTCCCATGCTCTGCCAGGGGCACAAGAAGCTGGGAGGGGGAACAGCCAGGACAGCTGATCCCAACTGCCCACAGGGCTATTCCATACCATACGGCGTCACGCTCAGTATGGAAACTGGGGGGAGTTGGCCGGGGGGCAGCGATCGCTGCTCGGGGACGGGCTGGGCATCGGTCAGCGGGTGGTGGGCAATTGCATTGGGCATCACTTGCTTTGTATATTCTTTTGTCATTATTATTATTATTACTTTCTCTTCCTCTGCTCTCCTATTAAACTGCCCGTATCTGAACCCACAGGCTTTACTTTTTTTTTCCGATTCTCTCCCCCATCCCACCGGGGGGCGGGGAGGGTGAACGAGCGGCTGTGCGGTGCTTAGTTGACAACTGGGGTTAAACCACGACACCTCTCTAAGAGAAAAACTGTATCAGATTAAGTTTACACATTCACACAGACTATGGATTCGAGTTGAACCAGATCCTGCTTATGCTGTGCTGATTAGACACCCTCTACCCTCTGAGAATTGTACGGCTTCTTAAATATCCATCTATTCACCCTAATAGTTATGCTGTTTGCCTGGGGTGATATCCATCTTCATGGACTTTAGACATTTTAAATTTAGGCATCAGTCATCCTAGGCTCCCTTTATCATGAGAGGAGAGAAATGGCTCTCTCTGGAGAGAGATTCATCACATGTTAAAATAGGTGTCTGAGAAAGGAGAGATGGATAGCTCTTTGGAAGGGCTTATTTCTCTAGATGTCTAACCAAAGTCCTTGCACATGAATCTCAGCTTATCCGTGTCCTAGTATCCAGCTCTCCTCCAGCTTGTACGTGCAGGTATCTGGCTGCACACCCACCCAGCCTAATGTTTCTGTTGTTTATAAGGCATGGGCAACTATCTAGAGGTAGACATGAAAAATAATTAAACTTCACCAATGACTACAAAGGTTTTTCATATTTCACTGTGTACTTATCTCTGTTAACTCAGATAAATTAGGTCAACCAGGGAATGTGGCCCATGTGCTAAAATCATCAGCGGATGATGTCATGGTCAAAATGAGTCGTCTTTTAGGAGTTTAAGAGGTAATTGAAAGGTTATTTTTTTTAGCAGTTCACTTCATTTTTTTCTAATGGGAAGTAAATGAGATTCAGGTCATATTCAGGCAAACTCAGGGTGAAGTCATAGGGTGAAGAGAGGGAAGATGGAGTTGAAGATTAATTTGATTAGGATTTCTTAAGATAATATTTGATTTTATGAGTGGTTTAAAAGCAGTAAGGTCCATTTACGGAGTCTGAGCCGTTCACTCATTTTTTTTTCAGGCTATACGGAAAGGTACAGGGTCTTGGTTGGAGTTAGGTGGCCACAACTAGAGAAAAATTAATACCAGTTACAATAAGAATCTGCAAAGTGTTAGAAGAATAAGTGGATTTGATTAAATGCAGAGCTGAAGATTCTCTGATTTCTCAGGGAGTTTCCTAATTTTTTTAATACTCAAGCTGCGAACTTTTAACTTGGGTGAACACTACAAGCTTTTAATTCTACTACAAACAAGTAAGTTAAAGAATCCACAGGATGAAAACAATTCCTTGCCATACTTGTGGTTTCCAAAAAAAAGTTATTAAAGGTAGAGATCTGTCTCTTGTTGCTCCCAAAGAAACTTAAAACTTTGTAACTAACTAAAATAGGAAATGACACAGATTCAGAGAATAAAATCCCAACATTAGTAGACATGGAACAAATGCTTTCAACATTGTATAACATCCAGTGTTTGCGAAGCAGGATAAGATCCAGTACCCAACACACTGACCAAGGTTGTAGGACAATGGAGATCTGCTGGTGCAAAAAGAAAAAAAATCACTCTGAAATACAGCAAGCACTCACCTGGGTTGCAGAGCAGAGAATAATTGCTTTGATTTAGAGGATACTCAACAGTTCTGCAGACCATCTTAGCTCTGGGCAATCCATTAGTGTCACCAAAATTAGAAGACGAGAAAAAAAAAATAAGGGAAAAAATCCTATCTTGCTGTTTGCAATTTATGAATGCATCCCCAAAGGTGGCAGGGCTATTAAATATCCATCAAGCTCCGGCGTGCCAACACATCAACTGAGCTTGTTTTTGCAGGAAGTTTGGAGGGTCACAATAGCTTTACCAGTGTCTGGCAGAAAGTCCTGGATGCTTTCAGTAAGGATTGTCTACGTGATGCATTTTACTTTAAAGCTGTGACAACCAATAAACAGCTCGGATGAAACCTGCATGAACAAGAACCTGAAAGAAAGAAAAAATCTTTACTCCAAGTATATTGTGTGTCTCTTGTAACCTTAAAGTGGTTTCTTGAGTCAACAAAGCAAGGATTTTCAAGGGGATAGATGTGGAGTGCAAATTTGGAGGAGGAGAAAAGTAAAGAATCTAAGTGAATCTCCCCAAACTATTTTTTTTTTTCCCTACAAAGAAGCCTGAACCAAGGTAATATACTTGCCAAAAAGATTCAGGGGGATTTCAACCTGAAGCTCGTTTTTTCCTCCTTTTGCTATAACCATATCTTTGTGAATACCCCACACTGTTGGGCATCCTGACATGTTTGCGATCCACAGTTTCGGGTTTGCTCCCCTATTTTCTTACAACAAAAACATTTCTGGTGAAAATGCATGTAAGTCTGAAGATCAATGAGCCAGCTTATGCACACTCTTGCTTTTCTCTAGGACTTTGGACAACGGCCCAGTCTAGACGTCATTCTGCGAGTCATACAGACGTTATTTTCCTTCATCTCTTCCAGGAGCTTTCCTTACCCTGCCATCTTATCAAAGACTTAGTATTTAAACAGCTTAGGCTTGATTCAGCTTGTTTTTGATGAATTGGCCACGGACCATTTCTACAGGCAGCTCACTAGTCAGAGCTAGGGAGCAGAAAACACCAGCTTTGAGGCTGGGATAGGCAGTACGGGTAGGCTGGAGGCTGTGACATCCTCCAGAAGCACTACATCCAGAAGAGCTCATGTGCCCACACCTTATGCACCACCTTTCCCTGTGACCAGGAACACCAGAACACATCTCCAAACTCCTTGGTCTCCTTGTCACCCCATCTCCCTAGACAGTAACTCACACTTCTCCATTTGAGGTCTTTTAACTATTTAGTGCATGTTTAATATCCTGGATTTTAGCTTTATGAAGATGAAGTCTTCCAGCTTTATGGAGAAAAGATCCTTGAAGCAAACAGCTTGCCCTGTTTTCTTCCTAGTGTGTGCTTCAGGCAGCTTATCTAGATTTCTTGGGTTGCTTTCCTGTTTGCTCTTCCTAGAGTCCCTGGAGCTGTAAGGGGTCTGGTAATGTTTATAGCTTTACACTAACATTACCTCACTGTTGTCCATATTTATGCCATTGTTACAGGGAAGTGTACTTAGACGAGCACACAGCAGCTTGAATTCCCCATCCACTACTACTTGCACATCTCCCCACTGTAAATACCAATGCAATTATTAAGGTAATGTTTCTTTTCTGGATGGGTAAAGGAGGACAAGTTATAATTTGCACAAAAAGCAGGAACTTGAACCTCCATCTCCAAAAGCAGGAGCTACTCTCCTGATGTAGAACCAACTTCTGTTATTTCTCTCTTACACAGAGCACTGAGGAGCATCTGAATAGGGAGGGAACAGTACTTCTGTCTCAGTAGTGAGGAAGGTAAGAAGACCTAGAAATTAATTTAAAGCATATTTTCCTTCAATCCATGATGGTCCAAGTAGGCTTGGTCCTAATTTCATTTAGGGCTGGGAAGGGAGTTCAGGAAAACAAATGGGTCTCTCCAGATTAAACATGGGTGGAAGTCTGTGTAATGAATTGAATTGGCCCTAGGATCATTTTGCTCATCCTTGCTTTTGTGAAAATATTTGCAATGTGACTTTTGGGCCAACTGAGAACTGACTCTGTTTGTTAAGGACCGCAAAGAATGTTTAGAGTAGAATTTTGGAAAATATCTTTGAATAATGTGGATTAGTGGCTGCCTGTGTAATTTAAACTTTGCCATAATTAAATACCAACAGTAATTAGCAAACAACACCTAAAACCTGAACTTATATAAAAATATCTTTAGAGAATGACCAACTAACACAAGGACTTATAATATCAGGAAAGCTGCAAACGATCCTGAGGGTTGTCATCTCCAGAGTACTGGAAAGCTCTATAGGCTTGCTTGGAGGGGAATGACCTTGGATTTCTCCTGCGGCAGCCTGTGGTGGAAAATGGGACTGATCAGCTCTAATCTTCTGCCTGCCCGACCTCATTCATTTATTCGGGCGCTCAGGAAGCTCAAAGACTATTTGCTAAATATTTTGTGACCGTTCTCACTAAGAGGATCCCTGGAGCATCTGCTGCCTGAGGAAGTGGGATGCTAAGGGATTTTTTTTTCTACCTGTGTGGGATTGGCACCCAGGAGCCATACAGAGAGCCCTGAAGGTTCTTATTGTAGTGGCTGGGGAGTGCTATCCGTTTGGCTGCAGTCTGCATAAAGCCAGGCTGTATTTCTGTCAGCAACAACTGTTGCTTTGAGGACACATACAGAGACACATGGACGCAGGAAATAAAACAAGTGAAAAATTTAGGAAGGTGGAATGGAAAAGCAAGGAATAATAGGAATCCGTGATTTACAACACAGCACAATGAATGACAGAAATAAAGGAGCCTGGAGTTTTATAAGATTATCTGAATTCATTTGAGAAGCCATACAAGAAGTGAAGCTTTGTAGCTCTAGAGACGATATTCCCTCAACTTTTTATGTCTATTCAAATGCCTAGTCTGTGGATTTGCCAAGCTTAAAAGACTAGCAGACTTGGCAATCTCATTCTTTTATCTGCAAGCCAGGTAGGGCACGGGCAACTACCCAACTTTCCCGTATTTTCCTGCCAACATTTTCACTTTACACTTGAAGGGACTTGGTGCAGACAGTACATCGAGATGCAGTCTTTGTGTTTGTTCTGCTCCGTAGCAGAGACATACAAAGATGCCAATGATGTGTGAGGATTACGGGAAAGTCTGACCCTTTGTTTACTTCAAAATGAGCTGAGAAGATCCAAGAAACAGCATTAAGCAGCACAAGCTGAACCTGGCCTGGGAAACAAGAGTCAAGGGAATAGCTGGTAACTGGTTTGGGCAGAGTGAGTGCAGAAGGGTCATATACTGACTCCTCACCCAAGGCATCCATCCGGGACATAAAGATAGCTGGAACTAAACATAAAGTGCCTATTAGGATACTTGAGCAACTCTCCCTCTTCCATGCTGTCTTCACAGCTGGTTGGCTGGACACCCTCCCAAGAGGCACTCACCCAACCTTTACATCAGGAGGATGTAAGGAGGGATCCTTCTGCTGAGGCGTAGCCCTTTCTCCAGAGGAGCGACATGACCAGTGCAGAGACCATATCCTGCTTTTAGCTGGGTGACATCAGGGAAGACAAATTCTGCCGCTAGTGAGTACAGTATGTCCGCATTAAGGGTACAGACAAGCAGGATCTAGTTTTGTGCGTGTGCGTCTTCCCAGTCAAGTGGATGAAAGGCAGCTCTAGGTCAGAAGCTGTGTAACAGTGCTAATGGAATGCTGTGCCTGCACTATTAATCCCAACACTGTGGGTGATAAAGACATATCCCAGCATGCCTGTGATGGAGTAAGGAGTTGAAACTGCATTTCTTTTCTTTTAGGCGAGCATTCCAAGTTATCTAATTCCCATTCGGACTTAAATATGCATTCTTGTTGTCTGCAAGCTAGAATTCAATATCTGAAGATATTTTGTACTACAACCATTGAAACCTAAAACTTTTTTTTTTTTCCTATTACTTTCTGATGAGACTGATTAAGATGTAGTGGAGTCAGATCTGGGATGCAGGGTAACACATTCCAGCTCTGCTCACAATAAGCGTCTCAGATTTACTCCTGGATCCCAAGTGTTCCCCTCTGATACAGGATACTGCATTCCCACAGAGTTCTTAAATCCCTGCTATGCAGCAGAAGTGTGTGGTCAAGAGTATTTTGCATTGTTGGATAACAGATTTCAGTAATGTTTCTCACATCTTCAGTGCAGCAGAGGATCTAGTTTTTGAGAGGAGCCACAGACTCATTCTTTTCTGGGAAAAAGCAAAACTCAGACATCAATCAAAGCCAACAGCCTCCATCTAAAATCTACCTAACCCTCCACTGTTTCAATATATTGCTACTTGCACATGGACACTAGATCCAGATAAAATGACTGATCTTCTCCAAGAAAAAGGAATGCCTTCAAACATGAAATATTGACTTCATTTACGGCCTGCAAGGTTTTTGGAACTCCATGCTGTGCCACAAACCTTTGGCTGCAGCCCTTTCCATCAGCCCATCCAATTCGCCCCTCGCCTCGGGACATGCTGACTCCATAGCAAAAGCTCATGCAATTCATTTTAATACCTGTCCGATCATCTCATTTCCATGGACCACCCAGACCTCACTCAGCTAAAAGCACTCTGGAAGCTAAAAGATAGCTGTATTTCCACATGATTCGGTTTTGGTTTTGTGGGTTTTTTCCATACAAATAAACTGTGACAGGCTCCCCTTGGAAATGATTGAATCAAATTAAACCTGTTTTCATATTACAGTATAATCTGGATGGACTTGTTTACACTAATTGGAAAGTAATTATGTGCCTCTGCTAAACTGGTAGGTTCTGATTGTGGGAGGTTCAGGGACTAAAGTACTTCATGCTTTTCACTTTGGGAGTGTGTTAAAGCCATTTTATATACAAGGCACATGAAGCAAAATGGCCAGAAGAGTGAACTGGTAAAATCTCAATGAGCTCAAACCTTGCAGATGGTGAAAATCAACCTAGCTTCGTTGAAGTCACCATGAAGAGGACCTGGTCCACTGTGCCCTTGCTTGAAGAAGTTTATAAGCTCATTTTGAGCATAACACAATGAGAAAGATAACAAGCCAGCAGGGAGAGCTGGGCAAGGACAGGGACACCACGACTAATATTTTGTGACTGCTAAGCAGAGACATGGTGTGCTGCACCGTGGGACAGCAGCAGGGAGGTTTATTAACAGACTTGTAGAAATCATTAATAGGAGACTTTTGTTCTGTTTTGTTTTATTACCATGTTGGGTCCTGTACAAATACGAAGAGAGAGAGAAACGTGTAAGGAGCTTTGTGTGACAGAGGATCACACAGTCACCGGTGTCCAGGTGCTCTACAGCCCAACCAGATTTTCTGCCTGAAGTTTTCTTATGCTGTTGCTGAATCAGCAACACTAGAGCTCTTGGGACACACGCAAAAATCAAACGGTTACCCGAGAGCTGCTTAGAGGCAAGTCACTAAAGGGATGGGAAATATCTCTGAGGAGTCATTGAGACGAACATACCTGGGATGCTATCTGGAAAAACAGACACCTGTGGCCTCAGACACCCGAACAAGCATTAACCGCGTGGCCTAAATTCTACCTGCAGCAGTTTTACCTCAGTGTAATTCCCATGTGTTTAACCAAGTGACAATAAGGGCAGTTAATATTCAATCTATTTAAAAAGCTGAGATGCTACGGCTTTAAAATCTGGAGTTCTTGATTCTCCAGACCTTGCTGCCACATAGCCCCTGAATCTAGGCTTTAGATCTGCAGTTTTAAAGGGGTGGGGGAATTAAATACACCTAGGATTTTTAGATCCATAAATGCCAATGAGTCTCACAGGGACATAAGTTGCTATAGAACTTAGGACTTAAGATGTTATAAGGTACAAGGTGGCTTTTACTTCAGGTGCAGAAAAACCCTTTTTTGAATAAAAAAGTTTTATGCTTTTGCAACTGACTGAGAATATAGCAACACCGCAGCGAGTGAAAAGCAGTTTAGGAAAACTGGCTGAGCCAGTTCTAGGCTACCTGTGTAGGTGTTGCTAACACTTTTTCCCGTCCCGTGGATACACATGAAGCTGAAACTCTTCCCCGGACAGGACTTGTGTTCGTCTCAGAATTAGTGCCCACTGCTCCGGGCGTCCGGCTCGTGGGAGCCGTTTGCAGTCACTTATGAAAAATTAGGGCCTTTTCAATAATTGGCAGGTTTGCCACCAGGCAAACTGTGCTTTCATCTTAATTTGAGGCAGAATGGGTAAGAAAGAAAGAAAAAAAGAAGAAAAAAAGAATGAGACGTGGCGGGGG